>CALYKY020000007.1:0-187320 GCA_944739405.2 Euclidia mi
AATGCTTTTCCAAATTCAATTCAAATAATAGAGGAATAAAATGTCAAATATCGAGCGATGCCGCGTCAGCGATGCGATGCGGCGTCAAAACTCATAATTGTCTTGCCCTGGTCCCAATTTATTTGAGGTCGGCGCAGTATGTCCTTCGCTTCCATACTTCTCTGTCACCAGTCATCCGATAGTTTTTCCCTTTCTCTTTCATATCTATCCTTACACAGTCCATCCATCTTTTTCTTGGCCACCCTCTCCCTTTTCGTCTTTCTACGTGCATATTCATCACTTTCTTACCTACGTACATCTCATCTCTTGGCATAACATGTCCATAGTTCCATACCAGGCCAATCGACTCCCTTTTACCTTTTCATCAATGGGCGCCACTTTCATACTACCTCTAATTCTGTCCATTCTTGTCACTCCACACATCCATCGTAACATTCTCATCTCAGCAACATGCAATCGTTTCTCATCCATCTTCTTTGTAGCCCAACACTGCGGGCGTCAAAACTACAAAATTCAATAAGTGTAACAATTCATATTACGATTCGAATGAGGAACGGAATTAATATCGGTCAAGTCTTGCTGCCAAAGAAATTTTTCAAGTTATTTGCAAAAAATTGTTTCATCATGATATCATTTCGCTGTCGGATTATCTTTGGAGTTTTTAAGGATATAAAAATATTTTCATGCCATAACGTTTCGGCCGTCGAACGCGGTCACGAGAACACTTTACACTTAGAACAAAATTTCAAATAAATATTATTAAAATTAAATTAAAATTAAAATTAAAAATGTATTTATTTCTCACCACATTACAATATTAAATGTTAAAGTTAAGCTTACATTACACATGTAGACACTTTGAATGTGGGAGACTGATGCCTAAACTAGGTCGAAACCTGTATTTTAGGACATCAGGCCACCACCCCTTTTAAATTTACAAAATGAAGTGTATTATTGAAAGAGCAGACATAAAGATATAATACATTACGCAAATAGTATCATTGTACATGATTGTGATGAAAAGAGTGAAATTAAAATAAGTGAGTGTACTCTAGTATGTGTGCGCGTGCGCGTGCGCGTGTGCGTGTGCGTGTGCGTGTGCGTGTGCGTGTGCGTGTGCGTGTGCGTGTGCGTGTGCGTGTGCGTGTGTGTGTGTGTGTGTGTGGTGTGTTTGAAATTAAATTGGTTTTCGAAGCAGATTTTCGGTATCACTATACGAGAGGCTTAGAAGCCAGTTAAACACAGATTTTTTGCATGCCGTCATTTGCATTGGATATATATTTAGAATTTTACTCGCATGGTTATACAGGCGAGGGCCAAGGATGTAATAATGTCTGGTGGCAATCGCGGAGCTATGGCTGATATTAGGACATATTTTGTGTTTGATTCGTTTGCTTTCATTTAGTTTGGGGTTGTACGGTAGGGAAGCATGCTGTCTGAGAATAACTTTATATACGAATAGTTGACGTACGGACAGCACTTTGCATTCCTCATAAAGCAGAGCTGTATAAAATATTGGTTTGTACGTCATAACTTTCAAAACTGCTCTTTGCGCACTTTCCACATTTAGTAACATGGTAGAAAATGTACCTCCCCTTACGGGTATGCAATAAGTAATAAGCGATTGAGCAAGGGCGCAAAAAACAGTTTTCAGTGAGTTAGCTGGCATGACTGTTCTCAGAGTCTTAAATGTAAATATGAGCTTACGAATGCGACCTTTAAGGACATCTAAATGTTTTGTCCAGCTCATTGTGCTGTCAAGGTAGACCCCGAGGTACTTAATATGATCTGCGCGAGTAATATCCTGACAATCGCAGTTTAAGGATTGGTGAGGCACGCATATGTGAGCTTTGAAGGTGAGTGGGGTAGGTTGCGAGGAAGAACCGTGGGAGAAAGCTAAATATTTAGTTTTTGATACATTTAATGTTAGCAGATTGCGTGCAAACCACGTCATAACCACTCGCAGTGCGTTTTCAGCGTTGATTTGAGCTTCCTCCCAGGTGTACCCCTCGATTAATAAAGCAGTGTCGTCTGCGTATGCAAAGATCTTACACTCGGGGATTTGAAGCCTACAGAGCTCGTTAACATATATTAGAAACAAGGTAGGAGAGAGCGCGCTACCCTGAGGGACTCCGAAATCGCCCAGATCAGAATCTCCGCTTATGACGTTTTGAATTTTGGTACACTGAGAGCGCCCGGTGAGATAGCTCCTAAAGAGGTCCTGAGCTATTCCTCTTATGCCAATCTGTTCCATTTTACTCAGAAGGATGGAAACTGAGACTGTGTCGAAGGCTTTTGATAGGTCTAGAAAAACTCCTATTGTTTTGATTTTGTCATTCAGATTCTCGATGATGATGTTTGAGAGATCCAAAACAGCGTCTTCGGTAGACATTTTCTTTCTAAATCCATACTGGTTAGAAGTCAAAATATGATATTTCTCAAGGTAATTGACTAGTCTGGCGTTAAGGGCCTTTTCAAATATTTTCGATAAAGTGGTAAGGACGGATATAGGCCTATAATTGGATAAGTTGTCTCAGCTTCCGCCCTTGTGAATTGGATGAACCAGAGCTTTTTTAAATATTTTTGGGAACATACCATTTGAAAGGCATAGGTTCAGAACATGCGTGATCGGTTGGATAAGTTGTAGCCTAGCGGCTTTAATAAATCGAGTAGATATACCGTCACTGCCGGTTGCTTTGTCATTACGTAAATTCAAGATGATAGAGCTTACTTCGGTGTCGTCAATAGGCCGTAGACCCATAGAATGGCTCAATCTTTGTTCATTGATATAGCTAGTTGCGTTGGTTACGTCTTCAGTGAGTTTAATTGAGGATGCTAGGTTTCTACCGATCTCGGCAAATAAGTTATTTACGGTGGCAATAGAGGATGCTTGATCTGGTTTGATTTTCAGGAGTTCTACTGGTGCAGACGAGGTCGACTTTAGGTTCACTACCTCCTTAATAATGTTTCATGTAACTTTAATGTTATTTTGATTTCTGTCGAGCTCTTGTTGTACGTAGGTCCGTTTAAGTTTTTTTAAAAGAGAGTTACAGAAATTTCGGTATCTTGTGTAAACCAAGTTAGCCGTGGGGTCGTTGAGAGATCCTTTAGCTCTCTTGTGAAGAGCATCACGATGTCGGATACATCTCAACAAACCCGGAGTGATCCACGGTTTGATTATACGCTTACGGCGGGACGCATTTACAATTACTGTGTTGTTTTTTATTATTGTAGTCAGAGTATTTACTAAGCATAGTGCAGCCTGATGGGCATCCGCCATTTGCATGAGGTTTGAAAAATCAAAATTATATATATCTGCCAGGGCGTTGTGGAAGTTAGTGCGCATAGACTTAGTTGGAGGATTAGATCGATTGATTGATTGTTCTATGTGTAATAATTGGGGGATGTGATCAGTGAGTGGTGAGTCAAAATCAAAATCAAAATCTTTTATTCAAAATTGGCTGGTAAACAGCTCTTTCTGAACGTTAAATTTTACAATAGACAGTCCCCCAAAAAGCCCAACCCTTCACTGCTTCCTATGTGTTTTCGCTAGGAAGAAGAAGCAGCGCAACAAACTCCCTAGCAACACAGTACTGTCTGCGTATTTAAATATGAAGTTATACATTATAATCAAAAAATAATAATATCACATTTCAGTTAACATGATAGCTATCTCACAACCTATTGCCATTTATTTAGATCACCATTTATAAAGATCAGGGTTATAGACCTTTTGGGACTTTTTAAATGAACATGAACAAGGCAATTATTTAGGCGTGTAGGGTGATAGTGAGCAGGTAATAGACCATGCGATGCGACGGTGTTTAAGTACAGTTCACTGTTAGGGTCAGTATTCATTGGGCATATATTTATGTTTATGTCACCCAAAATGGCGGCTGTAGTAAATGTAGTTAAATTTGAAAGTAAACTATCAACACTTCGTATGAAAGGTTACGCGTTACTAATTGATGGGGAACGATAGATAACTGCAAGTGCTAGATCGTGTCTACATTTTACAATAAGGCAGTTTGCGTCACATATATTCGATTATCGAATCGAATATCGAATTCCTCGACTGTACAATTAAAGTTGTATCTAGCATATACGATAACTCCGTCGTTTTGATTAGAGTATTTTGAATTATGTGGAATTTAATTGTCCAAGTGTGGGCACGAGTTAGGGACTTTACTCAGCCAACATTCCGTAAGCAAGATTAGATCGCATTGGCTTTTTAATCTATGCAAATATACATTTAGAGCGTCAAAATTGCAGTTAATGCTTCTTATGTTGGCATGAAATATGGAGACTGATTTGTGATGATTATTTTTTATAAGTGAAGGGCATTCTTCTTGCGAACAGATGACCGCTTCAGATACTGAGAAATATTCTATATCGGTGATAATATCAAGTGTGTAAGCCATTTTTAAGGTAAGTTACATGGACGTTTTAATGCGCAATATGTAATAATATAACTTAAAATTGGCGTCAAGTTAATTTGTAACAAGGCTATCGAATAGCTATATTTATAACGGGCTTGTACGTAATGGAAAACGTTTGCACTCGCTCACTTGTTTTCCTTTAATTTTCCAATCAGAGTGAACTTTGCGTACGTTGAAAATGAAAACTAAAATATATAAATTGATTATTACGTGGGACTAAAGTATATCTGGCGAAAAGTGGGTGTAGAAATACACCTCTGCCTACCCCTTCGGGGATAAAAGGCGTGACGATATGTATGTATGTATGTGTATGTATAAATTGATTGGTTGACGCTGTTAGTTATTGGGATATTGGTTTTTGTGATGTAAGTGTTCATGTTAACATTTACTCTATTAGTAAACAAATCTTTTCATCGGTTTTTTGACTAGCTTGAACATGACGTAATAGTTTGCAGCTATGGTTCATGGTCTTGTGTATAACGTAGTATAAACCGAATTCATGGTCTTTGAGGCGGCAAAGGGGCAGGTGGAAATCTGTCCAACTATTTCGCTGAACGATATCCCTTTGAAGAGGGTATATAGTTTTAAATATCTGGGGCACCTGCTTGTTTGTAGTCTCAGAGACGAGGATGATATTGAACGAGAGCGAAGGGCGCTGTCGGTAAGAGCTAACATGATTGCTCGAAGGTTTGCACGTTGTTCAGCAGATGTCAAAGTTACACTGTTTCGTGCCTTCTGCACGTCGTTTTACACGTGCAGCCTTTGGTTTCACTATTCAAAGCGAGCTTACAGCGCCCTTCGCGTTCAATATAACAATGCATTCAGGCTGCTGATGGGGTTGCCCCGTTTCTGTAGTGTATCGGGGATGTTCGCCGAAGCCAGAGTCGATTGCTTTTATGCAACGATGAGGAAGAGGTGCGCATCCTTCGTCCACCACGTGCGGGGCAGCTCCAACATTAGAATGATAGCGAGCAGGCTTGACTGCATATACATAAATAATTGTTGCAGGGCTGCCGCCTCATCGGTGGAAACCTTTTAATATTAGGTATGTGCTATGGTTTTTATATTACTAACATAGTTTTAAGCAAACATTGTTACTAACCTATGAGTCTGTGTTACTTGAATAAATATTTATTATTATTATTATGGGTCATAGGCGTCCAAACGTTTTCTATACGTGGGAGTGTTGGCGACTGCACGGTTGACGTAGTGGTTTAAGCGACCGCCTTGCCGCTAGACACTGTGCCAAATGTTGTGGGTTCGATCCCCACAAGAGACTATACCTTCTGTGATCCATCAATTGTTGTTTCGAGTCTGGGTGTTCATTGTTGGTTTATGATATCAAAATATGGTTTAAAAAGTTTTCCGCGACACAGGATTTATTCGTAGTGCTGGAGTTGGCTACTTTAATAAAAATAACGAAGTGCACTGTCAAATTATTAATTGGACTTGAGAAATGTTTTTGCTGGAAAGGCTGTAGTGGAAAAGTAAAGACTCTTTGTTTTAGAGGCGGACGTTTACTTGAATAATTTGAAACTATTTTTAATATCTAAGCGTTAAACTATCTCTTGTTTGATAGATAAAGGCTTACGTTGTCTGCGGTGTACACTTCTACATAATTCTTCAGGATGAATGCCCTAAGTTTAAGAATGATGTCTTGGCTATGAATTCAGACAAACTTTTGCCATTGACATAATTTGTAAGAGATAAAATTTGGCGCAAACTAACTTAAGTATTATTAGACAAGTTTGCTCCTAAAGCTAGGAAGATTTTACAGTATTAAAATACTATCTAGCGTAATTATTGTGATCGAGAAATATGAGATCGATGCATGCTTTGTATTGCTACGAGTATACTTAATATTGTAATTTGGACCTCCTATCGTCGAGTTTTTTATTACCGAGACTCGTATTTTCTTTGATGAGCGATTAGTTGCTTTTTATTATCATTTCGAGAAAGCACGGCTACAAGCCGTGGAGTGCATCATGCAGCTTGAAGTCAGGTTACCCCTACAGTTCCCATGGGAACTGTAGGGGTACACAAAGAAGGGATTTGTCGAAATTACCACGGGATCGGGAAGAAAAGGATAGCCTTTTGCAGTCCACTGCTGAACTTAAGCCTCTCCGTATGGAGGTTTTGGCCTACTATACCACGCTGGCCAAACGGGTTGGTATAAGGTTTTATTTCGAGATTGCCCTGTCTTAGCAATGATAATAATTTTTGCGTGGTGCCTCATACGACACCCTCGGGATGAAATGAGGTGGTGACACTCTGTATTCTTATTCCGTCACCACACGGAAAGAAAAGGATAAATAAAAAGGAAATTGTGGGCGTAGCTGTGACCATCATCTAGTGTTAAAATAATGGTAAATCTGTATCTGAGTCTCATTTTGTACTTATTAGTTTCTAAACAATTTTTGTAGACACATGCTCTTTAACTCAAGGAGAGGTAAGGTAAAGGTTTCTTAACTTAAGGGACTTACCGTAAGCGAAAACACTGAGAGACTGTCAACTGATCAATATAAATCCTCGACACATGCAAAATTTTTTCTCGAGGCCGCAACACAAGAAAATAAACTCTGTCTTTCTAAGAAAATAAAGTTTTACTGACAACACAAGTTAAGAAACATAAGACAAAGACTATTTTCTCTAGAATAAAATTCAATAATACATATTTACTTAGCTGCCATAAAATCCAGGGAGCTGAGTTGACCTTATTCACATTCGTCTCAGTTAGACTCATATATTCTTAGGATAAGTAACACAATCAGTACCCAGCATTAGCACTCGAATCTGTATTCACGCCAGAGCTATATAAAATACGTAAAAAGGCAGTAAATGAGACCTTCCTACGATGAGAGATAGCGAAACAAATAACAATTTGCCTTCACAATTGGAGCCTGCATACGTAAGCAAGCGAAAAGATTGGCGTTTGAAGTTGAGCTGTGATGTGTGATGTGGCTGTGATGTGTTCAGCTGTAATGATCTCTGCTTTCTGAGCATGACTTTTGATAGAGTAACTGTCAAGCTAAACTAGTTGTAACAAAAATAAATAGTCGATAGATCGAGTAGTGAAAACTAATAAAAAAGTGAGAATTTTCAACAAAGAAATTATAAAGAACCATAAAAATCATTCAGGTCTAATTTTTGCCATCGGCTTCGCTACCCGCACGTTATATCGGGGCGCCATAAATTACACATACATTTAAAACTGCCTCGCGAAACTCTCCATGCACAGTTGAAAATCGTATGCAAATCTATTCAGGTATTTTTGAGTTGAAGGGGAACAGTGACAAACAGACGCTATGAGGGAATTGTGTTTTATTATATGAACTTTACCAAATATAAGCTGCTGACCTTAGAGAAGCTTGTATCTAAACATTATGGCATCGATCTACCGAGCATGACGCAGCATGATGCTGATCTTTCTCTGAAACTCCACGCCCATTTCAACATTCTAAATTCCAATATTTTGTTAATCATATCAAATTCGATCTTTCAAATCTGTAAAGCGCTATGTGTCAGATATTTTTCTAGATTCGATTTTCTACATATAGAAGGTCAGCCTTCTAATTTCACCTTAAAATAGAACGCCTACTTATCAACACCCAGCTAAGACTAATCCTGCGGAGTCCTAGTAAGACCCATATATAACGTCAGCATTCGTAGACAAAATCGGCTCTTAAATCACCGAGCTTTATGTGTGGTAAAATATTGGTACGGATTTCTTTGAGCTTTACACCTTATATTGGAAGTTGGAGGCAAAATAAGTGACTCGATTTATTGGTACATATATGGTGGGAGTCGGGCCTCTGGCTTCAAGCACTGCCATCGTCCAACATCGGTACCATGCTGGACGATACGACCTTCCGCATCGCGTCTTGCCTCCGTTTAGGCGCGCCATGTGTTACTCCACATCGCTGTCACTGTGGAGAGGCTGTCGACAGCCTTGGTCACCATGGCCTATCATGCAGCAGGAGCGCAGGTCATATTTCACGACACGGCAACCTTAATGACATTCTCCGTCGGGCTCTTGTCTCCGCTGGCGATCCAGCCCACCTTGAACCTCAGGGCCTGGTGCGCAACGACGGCAAAAGACCAGACGGTATGTCTTTACTGCCATGGAAGTTGGGTAGGCCTTTGGTATGGGACGCAACGTGTGTCGATACCCTCGCGCCATCACATCTTCCTAGCACAGCCGGTTGTGCGGGCGCTGCTGCTGCTACAGCGGAGACCCTCAAACGGCGCAAATACGTAAACCTAGTAGGGGATTACGTATTTGAGCCGTTTGGGGTCGAAACGTTGGGGCCATGGGGTCTAAGTGCGAGATCTCTTTTTAGAGACATCGCAAAGAGACTTGTCGACGCCTCGCGTGACCAGAATGGCTGGGTTGTATTTGGCCCAGAAGGTAAGTATCGCCATACAACGTGGCAACGCTGCCAGCGTTCTGGGCACGCTGCCAGTTGACGGCGATGTGGATGAATTTCATGACGCGCTCTAAATTTTTTTTTTCTTTTTCTGTATATATTTTTTTGTATGTTCTGTATATATTTCTTTGTATAGTATTTTAAGACTTAGTTACGTTTAAAATAATAATAATAATATATAAAATAAAGTATAAATATTGTTGACCAGTTTATTTATTAAGTCCAATGAATATATGAAAAAGCAATGGTCACTCGATCAAGGACTATAACACTATCGCTGCCAAGTTTTGGTAGAGATTACGAATAATCTTACTGTTACTTCACCGTCTTAAACAAAATATCTTCGGCAAGCAAAAAATTTTTAAAGAATTTATATTAAAAAGGTAATATTTCAAAATTTTCTGATGTACCCAGATTACATCTAAAGAGCTTTTTGCTGAGTCAATGTTCATTAAAATAATTAATTACAGTCTCGCCTATCTTTCTCTTGAGGGATTCGTAAGGGTCCAAAGAGATTAGGCAGTTAGAAGAATTAATAGGCAGTAGTATGATAAGTGTTATGACGGATATTTTAAAGTATGTTTTATCATATAACTTTGAGTGTGCTTGGTTTCAAAATATTCTAACTGATCATTTTCCTAGCCAATCATCCTCCTACTAGCGTTTCCCCAGTTGCACCCCCGGGTCCGCTCACTAGTCTAACCGGATTTGGCTGAATATTAGGTTTTCCACAGAGCGCCTGCCTGTCTGACCTTTGCTACCCGAAAGGATAGCGATATGAGCGGTTTAGACTAGTGCCAGTTTATTCAGAGAAACTGACGCCATATTGAAAGATTTTCATGATAGCGAGGACCGACGGCTTAACGTGCTCTCCGAGGCAAGCGATAGCTAACAATACAGCAATATTTTGATTTAATTTTGTATTAAGCCCTCCATCTACGGATTCATATTATTAAATATCAAAATATGTTTCAGTGAATTGTTTTTGAAAGAATCCATTTCCAGCTACTGTTAACTGTTACTGTGAAATGTACCTATCATAAAGTTTTCAACATTTCTCAGACAAACTGGCATTCATTACAGATCTTTACCAGACTAGCTCTTTGTTATCAAAACATAAACGCAATTTACATTTTCTATACTTTATTCGACTAAGTTTACCGCCCTATTATTAGCACGAGCTATTCTAGAAGACTGAACTCTTATAACATCGTTTGTAAGAGCGGTTATCAATACTCATTTCTTTTTCTTAAAGCCCGTGTTGTCACTAACGCCATTGTATAAAAAAAAGTCACAAATAAATCGTAATCGAATCTGGGGCTCTCAAAGCTTTTTAGCTTCACTGAATATAATTTGAAAGGTTTCTTTAAGAAAATAAGAGGTCTTTTCTTAAACATACCTAGTCACATTTTTCGTTTAGAAACGAATTCGTTTCAATTGAATCAAAACTGAAAGTTTAACAGTTCCTTTCCCAAATCGTCAATTGTAAAAGAGATAGGAAAGAATGGAAGGGTGTTTCCGAACGAAGAATTAGCTTTTGTTGAAATTCAACCGAAGTTTTACATAATAGAAATATTTATTCAACAATGTGTACAGTCGTGGGAAATGACGACGTCAATTCCTTCTGTTATTGTTGCAAATGTTTGGCTCTTTAGAACTCATTTTATCATTCAAAGTACTGATTTTTTATTTCATTCAGGTCACAGAGAATAGAAATATAACTGAAAAAAATAGTTTTTAACGCCAGAGAGACTGAAGAGAAAATCATGCCATAGAACAAGAGCTCTACCATTCTAAACATTTAACAATAATCGAAAAGTATTATTTCAGGTGTCTTAGAACTTAGAAAACTCAAACTAATAAGATCACCCTGCTAGGAAGTGACTGGTGTGACAATCATACTATCATCATCCTTACGTAGTGCCGGTTGCGATACACGCTATTCCTATTGCCAGAATTTTGAACCCGAAATTCGCTTTCTAGTTCAACCAGACGCCGACATTCGCTATTCCATGAACACAAATCTGACCACCAATTCTCAAGTGTATTGTGATATTCAACGGTTAAAGACGCCATCTCCAAATTCTGAGCATAATACATTAGTGTGAAGCATCAATTGAATATCAGTGTATTCAGGTACACTCCTCAAAGCAATTTGTAAAACTAAAGCATTTCACAAGAAGCACGTCTAATATACATTTTGGTCGGAACGGGGGTGTACGCAAACAATGCTTGCATACATCAATATTGACTTGTCACTCGCAACGTTTGGTGAAGCAATCCATATAGGACACGTTCGTCGCTGACTTGAATTTTTACTAAATGGCTCGTACTGATCTAGATTGGCGAGATTGAGAAATAAGTTTAGTTCTTCAGTGTTTGTACCTGGAGCATGTTTTAGAGTTATTCTTGTATTAAAACCTCGACTCTATTCACAGCATTTAGCATCCAACCAAAGTTTGTAAATAAGGAAAATACACTTTTTAAAGGAAAATAAATTCATGTAAAAGTATCTGCCGAATTTGTCAGTAATTCTGGATTACAAATGGGAGACAAAGAAAGAAACTACAACATTTTCATACCACCACGACCCATTTGCTTTCAAGATTACTCCCGCAATAGGTATAAATTCAGAAGAATGAGTGACTTTACTTACTTTTAAACAAAGGACACAAAGCTCATTGGGTACAGGTATTTTTTGATCACACTAAGTTTTATTCGATGAGTGGATCGGAGAATACTTATCGAATATATAGATCGAAGAATCAACAAGCGAGGCGGACGCGCAAACCACTAAGCCAGCCATGCAATCAAAACAGAAAATATAATTGAATATGTGCGGTGAAGATCTAGGACACAGTACATGTTAAGTATGTACGAGAGCGTATGACAAACCGCAACACAACTCATTACTGGTTTACATTCTGTCTTGTAACCGCTTTTGTGTAAATTATTTCTGGTGTGACATTTATTTACACTGCAAATTGCTGCTAACTGGGCTTGTGGTTTCTCTTATGTTATTTAATTTGCTACCAAGCTTTCTTCATACCAAATTCGCTTTAGCAATGTTAGTATTGAGTATAGTGGAGGTACCAACGGACTGCCATGCAAAGGGTTCGATTCCACGGCGTGCACCACTGACTTTTCGAAGTTAGGTGCGTATTACATTGTTAATTATCGCACACCCAGTTCCTCTGAGAGTATGTTAAACTGTCGGTCCCAGCTGTCATAAAGATCTTTGACAGTCGTTACGGGGAGTCAGTACCCTCAAATAAACCGATACTGGTCTAAACCATGGAATATCGCTACTCCTTTGGGATGCGGAGGTCAGACGGCAGACGCTCTGAAGAAAAGCTGATATTCTATTATATCTGCTTAGACTAGTAACCGGACCCCGGGCTCCTAGGCGGGTAATTTTTTGGATGCAACCGGAAAACGCTAGGACGATGATGAATGTTAGTATTGAGTATATTTTTCATTAAATTTCTATGTCTAGTATTGACACAACAGAACTCGAATTTGATTAAGTTCTTCCTATGTACAAGCTAGATAACGCTCACGCAAATTCGATGCTAGAATAATGTAATTGTCCGTTGATTTATTTCATACAATACTCAATCTATCAAATGTGCTGCTACAAACAATGTTTTAAATGGTTTGAATCAAAGCATCTGTGGGTTTTCTCTCAATTCAAAAAAAAAACAAGATAAACTACGTACCTAATCATTACACTGGTCAAGTGGCGTAGCATTTTAAGCAATTGTCCTACCTTTTAACATTACGCCGAGTGTTGACTGAACGGTTGGTGTAATGGTTTAAGCGGCCGTCTCACCGCTTGACACTGCGCGCAGGGTTGTGGGTTCGATCCCTACACGAGACAACACTTTGTGCGGTTCATTAACTGTTGTTTCGTGTCTGGGTGTTCATTGCATCCGTTAATTGTATGTCTGTAAAGTCCCATGCGACACAGGATTTAGTCCTAGTGCGGGAGTTGTCTTTTTAAAAAGAAAGAAAGTGTTGTAAGTTCGATTACCATACCGGACATTACTTGTGTTATTCAGAATTTGTTGCTTAGAGTCTTTGTGTTCGTGGTTAGAATGTTTGTGAAGCCCCAAGGCACAGATGTAAGTCGAATTAACAATATTATTTATTAACAACAAATTACAATCTTATCAAAGTAATTAAGCAACTTAAAAGCCTTTAAATGTCGAAATAAGTCCAATTTAAGTTGACAATTTGTTTTCGTGTAGGCAAGCGAAGCACAAAACACTATTAGGTTAGTTAGGACGCTCATTTCGAAAAGTCTAGAATTATAGTTGTGACGTTGATGTAGCGATTCTTTTTGATTAAAGTTGAAAAGTTTAAATTGATTTTGGGAGCTGTTTTACAGAGTAATTTGTTAAAATTTGCGGATTGACGTTTCGGTTATCTATATATACGTTCAGATGTGTTTTCGTTTTATGGTAGCACTCAGTATCAAATTTTCTGTCTAGACTGTACGCAATTTCACTGATATACTTTTCAGCAAGACGTAAAGTGCACGAGAAAAAGGATAGCTTGCGTTGTGTACATTGTATATGTCGGAGATTCGAGAACGGAACGTCAAATCTTAATAGATTTGGGCGTATTCGGATACGATGGTTGGCAACACTGAGGTCGGCAGTTGACAGCTGTCAATGTCATAAAATGTTTTATAAGCGAACGTGGAGCTGTCAACGGGCACTTTTTGGCGACAGACACCGCAGAGGAAACAAGTGTGGCCTACCTACGTCCGACTTCGCCGCGTTTCCAAAAGTAATCCAATTTCATCCGAGCTACGTGTGCATATTTAGTTTGTGAAGTAAACTAATTAGTTTGAGTAAAACCTATGGAGTGTATACTGAGTCTTATATTCCTGAAATGTACGATTGAGGAAGACCTGAGAAACAGAGAACGCCCATATTCTCCTACGTTACCTACGTGATACGTTATCAGAAGTTGGATACGAGCACAACGACCCACGTGTTCAAAATGAAGACACTAGTAATGAAGAATAGCTGGGCCAGTAGAAACTACAAAATCGCAATTTTCTGAAGCTGATCCAAGCCATGAAAATACCTACTACATCGTCACATGGCCTTTGTTTGCCGGACTTCGATCCTGAGCAACGGGATGTGGATGCACGTGCTTTGGTGACGGCTGCAGACATGTGATTGGACAATTGAGATTCGCATTGTGCCCCGCTTATGGTCGCACTAAGCCGGGCCTCGAAGGAAGGAGCTTCGACCTGGCTATCTACCATGCCGTTTCCTGGGATGGACCCGTTCAATGAAGTGTGCCAACAAGGCGCGAGCGAGGGCGGCTGCTGGCGCTGCTATGTTGGTGAATCAGCTGGGTTTTCTGCTGCAGCCTTGGTGAGCGTATTTTGTCTGATTTTTTTTTTGGTACATCAAATTTTATTAAGTTACGGTAGTTGTAAAACATTCTTGGTTAGCAGAATACTGCTACGCGTTCAACCTTGGAAATGTCATAATCGTTGTGATGATGTCGCCATCACATCGTACCGATTGTTGTGGGTTCGATTCCTGCACGAGACATTAGAGTTGTAGGACCGTTAGACTTTTAAGGTGTCGTGTTTCTCATGGCATGATCTCATGAATAACCTTCTTTTTAATCGCTTAAAGAGAAAAAGACAAAAAAAAATGTGGGTAGTACGGAACGATTTAATTGTGATCTTTGCTGTATTTTATGTTAGCGTATGGTTGTCTGACTACCCCTGTGATCTAGCTATAGCGTAGATATCGAACGGAGGTTTTGAGTTTGATACGCCAGTTAAAAAGAAAGCGATTATTTTTATTACTTCATGCGTGGGTGGCTCGCACTCACGAACATTGTGATCATATGCTTGCTTGCAAATAGTTTATCTTGTCTCGGTCTTACTTTATGGACTGTAACATTAACGAGAGTGAGCGTACAGGCCTACTTGCATTGTTTCAAGCAAGTGCCTTTTCAGTGAAACGTGTTAGCCTGACCATAGTCGAAGGATATTACTAGCTCCTTTTGTATGCCTGGAGCAAGTTTTTCACATATTTTACAAAACATCTTGAGTAGAACATACTGTCCTAATTCAACAATAATCATATTTATTGGGAGAAGGGGTAATGCAAATTTTAATACTATTAAAAGGTATTTCAACCAATTATTACACCTAAAAGTTAGAAAAAATATTTTACTTGCATTTCCCTACAGTAAGTTGTTGCCACAGGCACAGGCCGAAAATGACTATAGATATAAATTAAATTGTAAATTACATACATTGACATTATACAATGATTTTATTGACTCTAATGCTTTCATTAGAAGTTTTTATTTGACATGTGATAGTTGCTATCTATCTCAATATATTCAAAGACAAATAGCATCATCGCTAGCATATTATATTAATAACACAGCTAAAAATTTGGCTAATAACACTGCTTTTATTGAGCAGTCTAACTTGACATTGAATATAAGCTTGGAATCTGTTCCAAATCCTTTAAATTAAGTTATGAGACAATAGAGTCAATCTCTGGCAATAACATAGACAAGACATTGATAAATTTAAATATAAGTAATAAAAACACACTTTCATCAACCACACATTGTACAAAAAATAATTTAAAAAATTGTATTAACCTGGTGCATCAAAATATACAAGGGTTGATGGGTAAGGAGTTAGAGTTGGAATTGTTCATGAACTGTAACAATATTGATATTTTATGTATTACAGAACATTGGCTAAAAAGCCACCAGTTCATTTTCAATTTCAACAACCACCAGGTTGCAAGCTCATTCAGCAGAGAAAAAATTATTCGAGGAGGCTCGGTAATTATAATAAATGAACTTTTAAAATTTAAAGAAAGGTCTGATATTGTGAGCCTCTCTGTTGAGCGAGTTATAGAGATATCTTGTGTCGAATTTGATCAGTTCATTGTTATGAGTGTATACAAGCCTCCATGTGCACATTTTGAAAGTTTTCTAGTAATTATTGAGGATGCCCTAAGCAAAGTTAATAATTGCCATAAAACGGTTGCTATTTGTGGTGACTTCAACATTAACATTTTAGAGAAATGTTCTTTATCAATTGATTTCTTAAATCTATTTAAATCTTACAATTTAAGTCATACTTTTTTAGAACCAACTAGAGTGACTGCCACAAGTGCTACATGTATTGACAATATATTTATTAACACTAAGCCTTTACAAAAATCCTTAATTAATATGTTACAGTCTGATCGCTGTGGGCAGTTAGTCTGTTGTCCAAGAAAAAGCCCTAAGATTCAGAGTAAAATTATTAATTTTATACCTATAAATGAAAACCGATTAGAACTTTTTAAAAATAATCTATCAAATAAAATGCATTGGTTGCCTATTCATGACCATCTGGATCAGTTATATAATTCATTATTTAAATTGATTAATGATGAATTTTCTACTGTATTTAAACCTAAAAAATTAAATGTAACTGACCGTCTGATGTTTAGTGATTGGGCAACTGAAGGCATTCATAAAAGTCGGATTAGGTTATATGAACTTTATAATGAAAAAACTTTTAATAATAGTCCAGCCTTTATTAATTATGTAAAAAAATACTCAAAAACATTTAGACAAGCTTGTTATGCTGCAACATCAATTTATTTGAAAAATAAAATAAAAAGCGCTGAAAATACCATAAAAGCAACTTGGAATGTGATCAATAGCGAAACTGGTAGAGCCAAAACACGCAGTCGCGACTACCTACTAAATATCAATAATGTGAGTATTGCAGAGGACTTGGAAGTAGCGACGGAATTGGAAAAGTTTTTTGCTAATATACCCATTATAACTACAGCGTCACTCAAATCGTCTTCCATGTCTGCTGAAATGCTGCTTAAAGACTGCGTGCCGGAATGTGTTACGGCCTTTGAATTTGTTGCTGTTACTACAGATGATGTTCTTAAACAATTTAAAACTATTAATATGAAAAAGACAAAGGATCTGTGGGGATTGTCAGTAAAGATTGTTTCGTCTATTATTACATTAATTGCTCCACATCTTGAAACAGTATTCAATGGTTGTGTCAATTCTGGAACATTTCCTGATTTAATGAAGTATAGCAAAATAACACCTTTATTTAAATCTGGTGACACATCAGACCCCTCAAATTTTCGACCTATTTCTGTATTGCCAACACTTAGCAAAATTTTTGAGAAACTAATTCTTAGTCAGCTACTTAGTCATTTCAATAGACATAATCTTCTTCACAAGAAACAGTTCGGATTTACGAGGGGTTGTTCAACTACTGACGCAGCAGTTGAGTAACTGAAAAGTATTTTTGCATTTTGTATATTTTGCGACTTGTCTAAAGCCTTTGATTGTGTTCATCATGATACTCTTATCAGGAAACTATATCATTACGGCATTAAAAATAAAGCTCTCGATCTCCTGACTTCTTATTTGGGCAACAGAATCCAGAAGGTCGAGGTTAATGGTAAGACATCTCCAGGCTCTGCTTTGAAAATGGGTGTCCCGCAGGGTTCAATTCTCGGACCATTTCTATTCTTGATATTTATTAACGATTTACCTTATTACGTTAAGAATAATCATGAGATTGTATTGTTCGCTGATGATACCTCTTTGATTTTTAATATTAAACGACGACAGAGTAACTTTGACGAAGTAAACAATGCACTCTCTAAAGTTGTCAATTGGTTTAATGTTAATA
Source organism: Euclidia mi (assembly GCA_944739405.2). NCBI lineage: Eukaryota > Metazoa > Arthropoda > Insecta > Lepidoptera > Erebidae > Euclidia > Euclidia mi. The sequence goes on from CALYKY020000007.1 coordinate 17,589, forward strand.
ATCTATTACTTAATAATAAGAAAACTAAACTTTTAAAATTTTCAATGCCCAATGTTAAACATATGCCAACCAATGTACAACTTAATGAATCTAGGATTGAGCCCGTCGAGACAACCATGTTTTTAGGTATTATGCTGGACACCTAACTACAATGGGGTCCACATATAGAAAGGCTTTCGGGCAAACTCAGTTCTGCAGCTTATGCAGTTAAGACAATTAGACGCCTCACAGATTTAGAAACAGCTAAAATGGTTTATTTCAGTTACTTTCATAGCTTAATGTCGTATGGGATTCTTCTCTGGGGGAATGCTGCAGACCTAAATACAATATTTGTTCTGCAGAAAAGAGCTGTAAGGGGAATTTATAACCTCAGTCCAAGAGTTTCTCTAAGAGAAAAGTTTAAAGAAATAAACATTCTAACTGTTGTATCACAATATATTTATGAAAATCTGCTATATGTACATAAAAATATTGACAAATTTTGTAAAAAATGTGATAAACATTCTGTAAATACAAGACACAGGAATAATCTCGTAGTTCATAGCACTCGTCTCCACAAAATAAGTAGCTGTTTTATGGGGCAATGTATACGCTTTTATAACAAGCTCCCTTATAATATAAGATACCTATCTATAAATAAGTTCAAAATTATTGTAAAAGCGAAATTGTGTTCAAAAGCCTATTATAAAATATCTGACTATAAAGACGACCAAAACGCTTGGGACTGAGCTGTTCTAATTCGACACATAAAAGTAATTGTATTTAATATTTCTTTTTAATGACGTTTTGTAAGTACTTTCAAAGTTTACACGAAATAAAGAAGTATTTCATTTAATTTCATTATTTTATCGACTCGTGGCGTGGTGTTAGTAATCCCTAATGGTTTTTGTTTAAACGTCATCAGAGCCTAAGTAACAAGCGGCACTTTTACTCGTTGTAGTTCGAGTTGTACAGACGATCTCGGTGATTGCAATTACACCTGCTTCTTTGTGTGCATATTTTTTTAACATGGCACACTAAAATGTTTCTTACTCATGATTATTAGATGGCACCACTAGTAAAATTTAATTAAATTTTAAGATTTTACGCATTAAAATTACCTACTGTGTGTTTTTAAAATTCATGTGATACACTGAGAATTTTTATCAAGTGCCCCGAGTTCTCTGGCCAATTCCAAGTTATGCTTAGGACGTTTAGGAGTGATTGTTTTCCTAGTAGAAGCTGTTAAACTCGATTATCAGTCGTAGAAGAAAATGGTTGAGTTATCACCGTAGTGCGTTCTGATAATCAGTTTCAGAGATTTTAATTTTCGTTGTAGGTAGAACTAGGTTAGTGATCGTTAGTATGTTAACCTTATTCCCATTAAATGGGTACTTTTTTTAGTCGTTGTTGTGATAATTTTGTGGTACCCGCGTTTCCGTTGGTGTAGATTTGCATAAACTGGATAAGCCGTTTGCGCGGCTGCATGTGTAGCCATGCGTTGCCGTTAGTTGGACCGCCAAATGTCTTTCTGGTTAGCATAGTTTACCCATGAGCTTTTGTGTAAGTCATAGTCTCCATATTTAGACTTCGTATTTAGACTATCCATGACAAAGTTATAACGCTGAAAAGACTGGTTGGATACTTGGTAGTACATTTAGCATTTGGAGCATCAGCCTAGTAAGATTTTCTTAGTCTATGTGATAAGGAAAACCAAAGCAACATGTTGAATAAACCTAGTTTAAGATTACTTTGTTTAACGCTTGAAATGATTATCTGGGTGGTGCTGTGTAACGCGGATGGAGGTGGAATAGCGTGATGTTGAAGACCCGATGGATATCAGAGTATCAGCAATGCAATATTTTAATGAGTTTCCTATTATTTTAACGAGTACGTGTGTTGTTCAACATGACAGCTTCGAGAGAAAGAGTTAGTTGTGATTTATTAGAACCTGTAATGATTTTGATGAGAGTGCGTTTATTCCCACTGACTTGGGTCAGGAATAGCCGAACGACTAGATTGAGTGCTGTGTGATAATGTTCTTTTATTCCTAGAGCGAAGTGCATTAAAGTGTGGTTGTTGATCGCAATCATGGATACCCTGCTACTCAAGTAGCTCTCATTTGATTTTTGATCGCTAAAATCATCTACCTCTGGTTTCTGTGTCGTTTGACAAGAGCATGTTGCGAGAATCTGAAAGTACTCATAGACTGCCAATTGGTTATCTCAGAACTGTAGTCGTTTCCTCTATGTAGCCAAAGGAAATCAGTTTGTCCGAAAGTAGCTTATCGGTTCTCGCCATGTTCGTATTTGGTTTTAGTTTTTGTCAGTGGTCAAATACTGTTTTGACATAGCTCATTGAGAGTTGGACGGGAGTTACATTCTATGCAGTTGTGAAGTTGTAAATGAATTGATGATCGCTTAAAATTTACGAAGTGCGGACGTTAAATTACTTTGAAAGGACGAATACTCTATTTGTGGGTATACAATGAGACGAATCTTTAAAATACTAATGGTAGATTTAATTCTTTTTTGGGTGAGCCTGGTAGCTGGCGCGGCCTGGTGGCCGACGTGGCCTAGTGGCCGGCGCGGGCTGGAGGCCGGCGCGGCATGATGACTGACGCGGCATGGTGGCTGGGGCGGCCTGGCGGCCGGCGCAGGTCAGGCGGCCGGCGTGACCTGGTGGCGAGTGTGGCTTGGTGGCCAGCTTAGCCTGTGTAGCGCGCGGCCCGTGTGTGGTGCGTGGCCCGTGTGTGGTGCGCGGCCCGTGTGTGGTGCACGGCCCGTGTGTGGTGCGCGGCCCGTGTGTGGTGCGCGGCCCGTGTGGGGCGCGCGGCCCGTGTATGGCGCGTGGCCCGCGTGTGGCGCGCGGCCCGTGTGTGCCGCGGGGCCTCTGTGAAGCCTGTATGTGGCTTTGAGGAGCTTGGTAACTGGTAAAACTAAAGCTTATCTGGCCGAAACAGGCAATGAAAATGAAGGTAGTTTATTAAAGGCATTTGCTTAGAAGATGCAGAGTCCAAAGACCTCAGCTTAACTGAATTATGAATTAAATTTAGTGGTGCTTCTTTCTGATTAGTGAACAGTAGTTGCTATCAATTCATTACTAAGATGGTAATCGGACATATCGCTCGATGTAGGTGATGTGTTCGTTGTATTACTCGTTGGAGGCAATAACTAATCTAAGAGTCACTCGAGGGAGGTGACATGGTTTACGTCACTCGATGGAGGTGCCATGAATTGCTATCGCTCGATGTAGGTGATAGCAACGACACTGGCAAGGTTATTGTCACTCGATGGAGGTGGCAATGAGTCGCTATCGCTCGATATAGGTGATAGCGACGACAATGGGTACGTCGCTCGATGGAGGCGATATGAGTTGCTACGCTCGTGTAGGTGATAGCAACGACGGTGAAGGAAAACATCGTGAGGAAACCTGCATGTCTGAGAGTTCTTCGGAGTGTGCTCGAAAGACATGTGAAGTCTGCCAACCCGCATTTGGCCAGCGTGGTGGACTATGGCCTAATTGTCACTCGATGTAGGTGGCAATGAGTCGCTATCGCTCGTTATAGGTGATAGCGACGACAGTGTGTACGTCACTCGATGGAGGTGATATGAGTTGCTACGCTCGTGTAGGTGATAGCAACGACGGTGAAGGAAAACACCGTGAGGAAACCTGCATGTCTGAGAGTTCTTCGGAGTGTGCTCGAAAGACATGTGAAGTCTGCCAACCCGCACTTGGCCAGCGTGGTGGACTATAGCCTAGGGGCTCGTGAACCGTGACACTTTTCGCTGATTAAGGTTTCTGATATAATTCTCTGATGCTGTTCACTAATGAGAGAGTTGCTTTCGTAATAATGTGATGCGATAGTATGATGTAGTTGAAAAAAACTTGATGTTAACCCTTAGTGTTGTGGTTTATTACGTAACGAGCCCTATTCTTTAACTAAACGATGATCAGGGTGGGCCGAGCTAAGACCTTGAGATATTGCAGAACGTTTTACCTTTTGCAGGAGCATCACCCAGGGCACCTACGAGATGGTCTGATACGATCATGAAGGCGGTGGGCGGCAGCATGCAACGAGCCTTACACATATGTACAGCCTGGAGACACATATGTGGTCGCGATCTTCAGCAGTGAGGGACCGAGGACGAAGAAGGAGCATCACACTGGGACGTGTGACGTGTCAAGATGGCCGTGTCGGAGATTCGAGAACGGAACGTCAAATCTTAATAGATTTGGGCGTATTCGGATACGATGGTTGGCAACACTGAGGTCGGCAGTTGACAGCTGTCAATGTCATAAAATGTTTTATAAGCAAACGTGGAGCTGTCAACGGGCACTTTTTGGCGACAGACATCGCAGAGGAAACAAGTGTGGCCTACCTACGTCCAACTTCGCCGCGTTTCCAAAAGTAATCCAATTTCATCCGAGCTACGTGTGCATATTTAGTTTGTGAAGTAAACTAATTAGTTTGAGTAAAACCTATGGAGTGTATACTGAGACTTATTTTCCTAAAATGTACGATGGAGGAAGACCTGAGAAACGGAGAACGCCCATATTCTCCTACGTTACCTACGTGATACGTTATATACATATGTACATTTTACAGTTTAATATTGTGTGCTCTTATAATATTCGTATTGTTACTGCTGTAATTTGTTAACGCCTAGTTTTGGCTCTCACTTTGTGTTATGGATATTCGTATTGTTACTGCTGTAATTTGTTAACGCCTAGTTGTGGCTCTCGCTTTGTGAAAGACACCTCCATGTCTCTCTTCATAATTTCTCGATATACGTAAAGTCTGTTAAGCTAAACTTGGCTAGCTTGGAGGTCTATTGCCTTACCTTTCTAGTAGTTAGAGGATTCCTATACCGAATATTTAGGCTGAGAACCTGGGACAGTTAATAAATCTGGTCTAAATATTATTTTTGCATGATACACCATTCCACTCTCTTAAATGTTAAGATGAATGGAAAATCGCTCAGCTGAAAAGGGAGGCATGTTTAAATGAGGATTACCACTGCAGACATTTTGGCACCACATAGGAATAATAATATATCAAAGTATAAACTGAAGCATTTTATCTACTTCGAATTTTATATTAAGCTAAGACTCCACCTTAAAAATTGCTATGATATATGATTCAATAAATTGTTAACTTTGCAATTGGTAGAAAAGAAGATTGATAGATCAAATGTTAGTGACTAGTAGTTTGTAGCCTCAGTTGTTTGGGTTCTTCGTTGATTGGTCCTTCAGGAGAAGTAATTTTATATTAATACTTACTGTATATGATTATTACTAACACATTATGAAAAGCTAATATTCAGTCAAATCCAGTTAGACTAGTAAGCGGACCCCGGGTTGAAACTGGGATAACGCTAGGAGAAAGAAGACTAACATATTATGAAATATTTCTTAAACTTGGGAATTTTATCTAAGGCTGAAGCAGTTAATCCGTGTTTGAAAGCTGACCATCGAACTTTCTAACATCTCTTTATAGACTTAAAAGCTCTTCCAAGATCGGACACAAAATTGAAGGCCTTGGTAGTCACAGGGTCTACAAGGAACATTTATGGTTTCACTATGTCCGTTCGCCAATCCGTCTATCTATACACTACTAATCTATAGACTCAGAGATAAATGAAGTGGGCTGAAATTGGAGTGGTTAGAGCCGAGATAAGCCTATGGTGATTTGAAATAAAAGTTTTCAGTTAGTATTTTGTAATGCGTAACTACCTTACAAGTAAATACGAAACTAACAGATGAAGTACAAACATTGATACGAAATTTTAAATATACATCTAATAGATCAACGTAAATAGACTTTATCGTAACGTTATAACTATCAAACACAAGTTGTAGAATTGGTATGTATGCAATCAATCCTTATTTTTAAATGTCCCATCCTTTTCTCTCTCAGATAAAAGTATCATCGGAGTTTGTTGATGCAAGTAATGAGGGCTATCGTTTAATATACCTCTCAGGCTGTCTGTCTAGACACTCAGACCTCTTTAACGTTAAACAATAAAAGCTTCTACAGACATTCTTTCCATAGCTTTGCACTTTTACTTAAAACATTTATAATAATTCTTCAAACATCTTACCGCTAGTATTTATGTAGCTGGACGCTCCTAGGAAAATAAACTCGTAGCTTTTAAAAATTTCAAGAAAATTTTGAGTGATGTTAAATGAATGTTGTAAAGAGGAGGAAAGTAGCAGCTGCTCTGTAATATACTGCCTGCAAGTGTATACTTTATTACCTTAGGGCACTTTTACAGGAGCGTTTCTTTAATATCAGCGTTTAATAAAATGTATAGACCTCGTGAACAATTTTATTTTTTTATATTATGAGTGTGTGTCCAACCCTGGTTTTTAAATGGTTTTTAAATCATGACATTCTTGTCTTCAGACAAGAACCGGGACCGACTGACCGATCAACCGACAGCTTTACGTGGCCTCGAAGCACAAAAGCGCTCTGTTTTACATGCCACACACGGTCACCCGTTAAACTGACCTGTGCAAGCCTTGCTTAACTTTGCTGAATTATTACGTAAGGCAAGCCAAGTCACGCTATGGGCGCTACTCAGAGGACATTGCAACACGGTCACTATGCGAGTATTACATGGAATGTAGGCGGCGGTAGTTCTATGATGCTTTCCAATGAGATGTGTTCATCTCCCCAATTTTATACTGCTGATATAGAGCTAGATATCACACCAACTCAAGTTAAACTGACTATTAGAATATTATAATAATAATATTTTTGTATTTTCTAATATTATACAAGGAATTTGTAAGCCGAAATTTAGATATATACTTAAAAAAAATACATTTTTGCTCACATAACTTTTTAAGTGGCATTAAATACTAAGTAATTGACACAGCGCCAATTTTCCTCGTAGCTATGACTGTTTTTATGAAAGTTTAATTTCAATTTATTTTTACATTTTCTCGTCAGAATCGATCGTAATAAGATCCAAATAGGCACTTCTGAAGACGTTGCGTAAAAATGAGGGACCGTTTTGATGGCTCTTAACAGGGCCTTGAACGTATAGATACAGTACTTAAACATCGTTATTTACAAATTGCTGCGCTTGTTTTTATGTGGTTTTTGAAGTTTACATAACTGATTTTAAAAAGGTAAGGGGGTTTTATTTTTGTCAGTCGTTGCGTATATATCCGAGCACGTTAGTAATGTGTGATTTTCCTTTTTTGTGGGTCACTCAGTTATTTAAATTATCTTAAAATAGCAATAAAAAGGAATCTACACCATAATTTAAAGAAGATTCTATAACTTTCTCAAAATCGCTTCCCCATCCACTTACCATCCTCAGATTACCCGTAATTTATTTTTCTTTAATTTCTGTTATATTCTCATCCTTTTCCAATGTGTTTCATGCTACTAACATTTTATTTAGTTTTAAAAATTATCTACCCTGGTCTATTTTAAATTGCGGGGGTTATACGACATTCAAATATTGAATAAGCTATCAACTCTGTCAAATCTGTTTTGCAATTCGGCCACAGTCTCTAACTTGAAAACCTTGAACGCAACCAAGGTTAAAGCAGATGATTGCTAACGCCTTAGACATAATTGTCAGCTAATGTACAACTGTACCCGAGGTTTATCCAGTGTCATATACTTATACATATATTTAACTCAGCTTAAAATAAATAGAATGCTAGCCAGAGATAATAAACACAAATAATATCCAAACTAAATTTAAAAAACGCACAACAACCTTAAAAAAGAAATAAAATGTACCTGTAGTACACACATAACAGTAATACTTCGTCGCCAGTATATTATAAAAATCGCTGAAAATATTCGTAAATGTAATTCTCCATCACGCAAGCGGTGCCATAAGAGCATCATTACGGCTCATCTCACTAATGTCGACCATTACCGCGAGCGCGTTTTATTTCAGCTTCGCTGTATCTTGTGTTATCGCACTGTATTACTGTTCATGCGTTTGAAAGATGGCTGTTGTATTATTATGCTATTAAGACAAATGATTTACAAAGAAAAGGTACTGATAAACTAGAGCAACTTCTTGTAATGAGCATTTTCAAATGTTAACATAAAAATCAAATATAGGATCATGGCGAGCATGCTCGTGAAAGGACAGTAAATTTGCTTCGAGCTTTTGCCAACCAGAGCTAGAAAGTTCATGAAAATGTTCGTAGTGATGTTCGGCTCTATGTTTGACTTTGTTCGTTGTTTAGTTCGAAAAATTTAATAACGGATACAAGTGAATGCTCAAGTCTTTCAGCAACTTAAAACAACATAATAATTCCTCTTCATACTCCTCCTGCTTTGGTGTCATCTATCGCGACAATATGTTTCATCCTAATATACCTATAAGCTATACTATTGAAGATAAAATCCATCCAGCAGGTACTTTCCTCGTGACAGAAGTAAGACATAACAAAAAACATATTCGCATTTATAACATGGATATCAACCGGCTTATTGTCCTAGTGGTCAGTATCCCTGACTATTAAACCGTGGGTTCAACTTCTACCCAGCACAAATCTTTGGGGCAGGAGCTAGATTATTTCTTCTATACCATTTGTAACCTATCTATAATATTTGTGTATCTAGAAATGTATAAGAATACTAGAGAATTGCGTTATAAGTTTAATGAGGAGATCCGCAGGAGATCCAAAGTCACCGACATAGCTTTCCGAATAATCTAGAAAATATGGCAATGGGCAAGGGGCACATAGCTTGAAGTACCGATGGCAGCTGGGACAGATAGGTTCAATAGTGCGGCCACGGCCACGCATTGGACTACGCAGTAAGCTCTCCGCAAGTCGAATTGACGATTCGGTTGGGACGCAAGAATTGCTTGGCTAAGATCAATTTGTGTAGAGCGCCTTGAGGGATGCTTATGATCAATAGCAGACGTTTTTATACTGAGATATCCTATACTCCAGAGTGGATTTCAAGCATTCTAATGATACTCAAAGAGATCAAAAAGCCTAAAATACAGAAATACATAGTTATACTACTTTATCAAGCCTAAAATACCGATTAAAAGGTTACTATCGTGCAAGACCTTCAAATGTTTGAGATTAGAGGTGACTCTGTCTAAGAACAAATCAATAGGAATAACATTTTTTACGAAAAAATCAGTAGACATAATATAACAAGCACTTGTGAGGAGGCTTCAGAAAAATGGGGGACATTTCTAAGGATTCTTAAGGAGCCTTTAGAATAGAACGGTTACTCGAGCATCGTTACGTATACTTCAAGATGCTAAGCGCACTTTTTCTTTTTTTGATAACGAGTATCGATGTTTTAGTAATGTTTTTACAGGTTGTCAAAGACTTCGGCCGTATAGGAGGTACGAGTATATAACGGCCATAGTGATGAGCAACATTTTCGAACACCATCTTTCTGTAATCCCGTTCACACCGTTCAGTTTAAAATTGAACATTGTAATAAGTTTTACTGAACTTGAATATATAGGTAATCATAGCTTACAGGTTCTTGATACGCAGATATTTTGTCCGTTATATGTAATTTATAAGACGATATAACTTTGAACTACTTAATTGAGGCAAATGAAATTGACCAGTTTTCGATGGCCAGAGCTTTTTCAGTAAAGAAGGAACTCCCTAAGGTGGTAAAAGTAACCAATAGGCACCAGATACGAAGTATTTATATTTAAAATATGTATGTAACAAAACGTAGCCTGTTATAAAACACTATATGAGCCCGCGGTTACACCCGCGTTATTTAAGACAACTGCTCCGCTAACGTAGCTCAAAGCATGATGTTATATAGCCTATAGTTTTTCTCGATAAATGGGCTATCTAACACTGAAAGAATTTTTCAAATGAGACCGGTTGTTCTTGAGATTAGCGGGTCCAGGCAAACAAACTCTTCAGCTTTATATATTAGTATTAGATTAGTTTCATAAAGTTTGTTATCATACTATTACGACCTACTGTAAATATGTAGAATCTCGTGGTCATCTTCCTACAGGGATTTTGAGATTTCCTTCTACATAGATAACAACGTATGTATGTATGAATATAGTAACGAATAAACGGATAGCACTGCACAGGTTTCTCCCTTGGGTTTCAGTGCATTAAACTAACATAAACTGTTAGCTCTCGGTTATCGAAAGCCATGATGGTTACTGAGAAACCACACGTGTCGACGATAAAATTATATACCTACGTAACCGCTATACCTATATCAGAAATAAATCGTTTTGATAGAAAATCAGATGTTTTGAAGCTCCTTACTTGTATTTGCTTTAACAAAATGATATAAAGACAACCTTAAATCTAGATCGGGCTAATCATAATAATGCATTCTCTCTCATTTGAATTTTTTTTATGTTAACTTTTAATTACGAATGCATTTTGAAATTAAACTACAGTTTACGGATTTTATCGCGTTATATTTGTTTCACTGATCTACTATCCTACTTTCAATAGGCATCCTAATTTCAATAGGGAAGATAGTTGGAATGTTCCTCCAGCTTTGGACCCTGTTATCAGGCTAATGAAACCCAAGAAGGACAAAGTCACCAGAAGACATCAAGACACAGTGAGCACATTCTGCGTAGATAGTAACACCAATAGTAGAAAAATGTTCGGGTACTTCGAGATAACTTTTAAATTCAAGACAAAGACAAATATCACTACAGTCTGCCGTGAACATGAATCCTGTAAAGAATTCGAAACGTCGGCTAGTTATAAAATGTAGTTTCTAGATCATTCGGTTTAAATGTAATAACTAATAACCAGTGAAACCAATATAACGCGATAAAATCCGTAAACTGTAGTTTAATTTCAATTTGTAACATTCGCGTAAACCCAAGAAAATATTATACGAATGCATTTCTGAAAAGGATTGATACTATGAATGCGTATTAGAAATTCTCAGTGGGTAATTGATCGTAATATTTTGTCTTTCCATGTATCTGGAACTTGTAATAACATACAATGGATTTACTAGTAGTCATTTTTAACTGACATTCGCTATCTGCTTTCACGCCGATGTCAAATTCTGCAAACATTTAAATAAACTGCTTTTCATAAAACAAATTGAATGAATAAATGACGAGAAAATTATGTGCCAGAATGACGGACGGCCGGCGCTCTTGTGTGTTAAATGTACTTTTTATTCATGCAGGAGCTAAACAAAAATTTGTCTTACAGGGAAACGTAATCATCCTTCTACCCGACCTTGGGCCCAAACCCGAGCCTTCGAGGCGTTAGCACAATTTATGTATATTCCCACCAAATTTCCTCAGCCGTGGGTCAGTTACCTCAACAATCCCTCTTTTATGTAAACCCTTAACTTAAACCTATTGTTTTTTGGATATAATACTTTCAGTTTCGAATATTTTCCTGGGGCTTTTCCGGGCCTAAAAAGGTAAAGATAAGTCGTCAACCCAAAAAGATAGCTTAAGGTTTGTTTCCATATGCCTTAACGGTTATGTTTTTTGTATCTACATAAACCTAGCTATCTGGGGCAACATGGGTAACAAGAACAAAGAGAAAATGTTTACTAGCGTACATTTTTAGACAAGGTATTTTTAAGGCCCTTACTACTGTAAAATTACTCCAAAATCTGTTAAGTGAACATTTTTTATTAGACTTCTCGTAATATTTATTGCTAGGATAAAATCTATGTGTACCCACATTAGCACACGGATCACAAGCGAAAACCAAAAAAACCTTAAGTACCTTATATACATAGTTTCATCGCACACATTGTTACCTGTGGTTACACACTACTGTACTACCTCCGTGGTCGAGTGGATAGCGTACTGCCTCCGTGGTCCAGTGGATAGCGTATGCGACTGCTGATCGGAGGTCCCGGGTTCGATTCCCGGGTCGGGCACAATTGTTACTGGGTTTTTCCGAATACTCAGTAGCAGCACGGAGTCTGGTGATGTGTCCGGTAACGGCAATAGGCTCGCCCCCTATTACGTGGGACCTAAAATTCATGGCGAAATGTGGGTGTAATATTTACACCTCTGCCTACCCCTTCGGGGATACAGGCGTGAGACTATAAATGAATAAATAAATAAACACACTACTGTGTCACCACTACTAGCTTCTTGTAGCTGCTACTAACCACAATATGTCGACACAAATGCCAACATTCGACATTTGCGCGTATCCACTTTTCCTCTTTCACTTCTTACTATAATATTTTAATCTTTCATCTTCTACGATGTTTATTTACCTGTAGAAATGCAATCGTATTTTTTAGTGTTCGATGTCCATCATATTGTACACAGTGAGTGATTATAGTAGCGGCTATTGCTGATTTGTTTTGTACCAACTTTTGGGCTTTAGATCGCGGCGTTTGTAGCTGACGCGTGTAACCGTGTGCTATCATACTTACTGCTAAAACATAGCACTTTTACTTAGTAATAATTCAATCACATGCGAGCCAGACTCGCCCATGAAACGTTCCATAGTAGAGGTATATCTACTTAACGTACCCATTACCACTTTGTTTTTCATAATCATTGTATACGGCAAAGTCATATTTGCGGAACCTTAAAAATAGTAGTTATCAAACGTTCGAACACGAAACTCAAATAAGAGATCAATATAGTACTCTTCTAATTAAAGAAAAGGCAATAATCGTAAGCCGAGCAATCCATTCATTTATTTTTCAGTAATCAGACGGTTTATAGGTAAGTAGAAGTTACATATATAATGTAAAGTTAGGTATACATTTGATCATTAATGTATTATATTATCTATAGCATCTTCAAAAAATTTGAAATATTTTATGGCAATTAATAGGGTAAGTCCAGTAGAGATGGCCATATGTGGGAGTGACAGCCAAGTTAAAAAATGGGTATAGAATTGATAGATGGTGTTAGTGTTGCGTTGTTTCGTTTTGCGGTTTGATCGCAATCATCTGGTTATTTTGCGAAAGAAAAATCAAAAAGTAAGTAAAATTACGATATTTTTTGAGATAGTCGTTTATTTTGTGACTTTATTGACATAATTGATGATGATGATCATTTGTGATCATATGACAATGCATATGGTAAAGTTGTTATTTTGTTATAGGACTGTATTATTTCATGTGTAGGGGAAAAATTATGAGTGAAACTTTATTTTAACTTCGAAATTGCCGGTATAAACAAATCTCTCTCATCATCTGTCCTAGACTATTAGGAGAGATGGCTGCTTTTTTCGAGGATATATAGCCACAACATTGTTTAACAATTTAACGATTTTTAAATAGTTTTAAGATTTTGTTTTAGATGCCAAATGTTTATAAAAGAAAAATATTAAATTCTCGTGGAAATTGGTCTGAGGAAGCCTTCCAAAAAGCTACGTGTACTGTGCAAAATGACGGTATATCTGTTAACTCTGCGGCAAATTTGTATGATATACCTCAATGAACATAGGAGAGAAGGATAAAAAATAAAAAATGACAGAAAAGGGCTTGAAAATGAAGAAAATATTAAAGAAATACAACAAAGGAAAGCCACTGGCTTTCCTTTGACGATTGATGACGTTAGAAGAATTGGATATCATTGTAAGAATTTCTGATTCAGAGAATAGCGGCGGTGGAAAAGAAGTGATTTCAAATGCCAATAAGAAAGAAGAAAATATTTGCCATATACGCGAGGATAATTATTAAAGTATAAAATTAATCGAGGATTGACTCCAGTGCCTATTATGTGACTTATGGGTAGGTACATGAAAATTGCACTGAATTCGAGGTTATGTGCTCAATTTACACGAATAATAAAAAAGAAGAGCTCAGAAAAATCGGAAGAAAGGGAAAAAAAAGAAATACCTCAAATAAAACATAGGCCATCTTTCCTATACATGTATGGCCATCTCTCCTATAGGGTCTAGGAGAGATAGCCAATCAAGTAATTTCTTAAAAGAATAATATTAAAATGTGACATTGATTTTATCTGTGATTTTTGTTGATTTTATGTTTAAATGACTAGTAAAGTTTATGATTCTATTTAATTGGTATTTTCATTAACCCTGGTTCATTTGTTATTCAACCTACAAAAACTACAGCCATCTCACCTCGACTTACCCTATATTTAGTTCGGCTTTGATCTGTGTATTGACCATCTAAAACGTTGAAGCTGAGATAGAATCTTGAGGGGAATCGAAGATGTGAGTGAAGATGAAACGAATTCAAGTGGTGATCATGCAGCAGTGAGATAAAAATGAAACTTCCAATGAAGGTTTTGAGGCAGTGATAGTCCAATGGAGATTACCAATAGCCATGCAGAGTTGCAGAGGTTATCGGGCTCAAGCCACGGCGCGCACCACTGATATTTTGGAATTATGTGCGTATTGAATTATAAATTATTGCTTGTCTTGTGCCTTGTAGGGGACGTTGATCGATTTTTGGCAGTCGAGGATCCATGAATAAGCCCACTACACTCCCGTCTATTATGTGGTAATTGTGGACGAAAAATTTTTATGCTTACCCATTCCCGATATATTTCTTTACATTTAAAATTAAATATGAAATAATGTTCTTCTATTAAACAGATGGGTTTGTTCAGATCTAAGACTGTTAGGCGAAATAATACCTATGAATATAACGTCGGTTCTATAAGTTTTAATAAGGAGAATCGACCTTATAGGCAAATAGCCAATGCTCAATTATATTTAGCTTTGCGTTGCATGGTACAACGCATAGAATATCACAAAATACGTGATTCAAATTCTATTCACATTCCATATCATATATTTTAAACAAGATTATTATACGTCACTTACATAAAGATGTGAGTTTCGAATCTTATAGATCTTGATGCGGCCCCTTATTCTATTGAGAAGGCAGCTGAACTTGACAGCCGGGAAATAGACTCTTTGTAATATTTTACGACAAAAAGTTTTCTTTATTTATCGCCTGACCAAAATTGAGTGTTTGAATATTTGGAAGCGAATCGCTGGATTTGTTGGGGATTTATATATATTTTGATGATTGGGTAATTTCAGATGACGTCATACGGTTCGAAATATGTTTCTAAGAAAATTATTTATTTTCTGTGTTTAGTGTTCTCCTTACTATACCTTGTTACACTTTAAATGAAAGTTTGTCACGTGGCTTTAGTTATGATAATGATTGAATATTTGCTCATATCAGTCCTCAATCAACTTAGAGTCGATATATTCCGTTAAATCACGAAATAGAAAGTTAAATCGAGTCATCAATAAACGTAGTGTCGATAAATTAGTTTAAACCATGAAGGAAATAAAGCTAAAAGTTATAGTGACCTTGTTAGTCGTTTGGATAGTTTGTTATTTTATTTTGCATATTTGATCATGACTATTTTAACGGTCCAATCTGTATATTATTATATGTTACTGCAAATCTCCGAAGTACGGTAAATCTTAAGATTAAAAATTCGGGCATTTACCAGCTTGAGTTGGTAAATGCCCGAAATTTTAAATAAAGTAAGTAGACGGAGCCCTGCTGCGCAGGTCTCCTATTTTTGGGTTAAGGGTCGCAAGAGAACCTAACATAACCTAACATAGCACATTTGGCAATTTGTATTTTTTTTATACATTATGTGTCAAATATTATAATTATCTCATATATGTTCAAAATTCAAAATCCTTTATTCATTTGGGTCGTCGTCAACGTCAAAATAATAAATTTATAAAATAATTACTTAAAGACTCTACATTTATATTTACTGCCACGTTCGCAAAGCAATAGGTAGAACCATGAGAAAGAACTGGCAATAAAACTCACGGTCACTCTTTTTCATCGCCAGGTTTTGCATAATATACATAATTTACATTTTGTAAGGTGCTGCAACTGTTACACCTTCTATATCACTTGTATATATTTACTGTACATAATAATACTTAAGCATAATACTTTTGATGTTCATTTAGTTAGCCTCCTTAGAATAGACATGGTGAAACAGGAGCATCCACTTACATTATATATACCTAATAATGCAGGCAATCCGCGAAAGTGATCAGACCCATGATGGAAATGATGCAGTTAAATATTAAAATCTAATACCAGCCCGCAAGACCGTCATCGACCAGTCATCGCAAGTAGCACCCGTTCACGAGTATGACGCATGTGCCAGCCATCATCCATCTCGCCATATTAGAGGGACAGGGATGACCCGATACATGGATGACCCGACATATGTTACTGTAAAAGCCCGTAAGGTTAGATGAGACTGTAACTCAAGTAAGTAGGTTATGTTAGGTTCTCTTGTGTCTCCCCGTGGGATCTCCACCTTGTCGTGGAGAGAGGGGCTCAGTAACCGTGGCTTGGACACCTGCGGTGAAGCTAAGAGAGATCACCGGAGCTGACGCTCCGCGTGGCTTGGAGGGGGCCTGCGCAGGATGCGTCCAAAGGTGCGGATGCGGGAGACAGTTCTGTCTGTCCCTCGCAGTCGGGCGCTGTCGCGGGAGGAGAGGCGTGTCGGTGTTACGTTGCGGCGCGCTCTATCTCCCGCGACCAAATGGGGGCGCACCATTGTTGCGTCGCAGTGGGGCCGCAGAGGAAGAGGAGATGCGGTGTTGCCAGGTTGCCGTCCTCCCTATCCTCTGCGGCCGCTGGGTGTTTTGGCGGCGGAGCGCAACTCCTTCACCCGCCACCAAGAGGGTTTTGTTCGGGGCCCACCTGACCATCTGGCGGGCCAATTCCCGTCGGGGGGTAGTAGCGAATGCTTCGGCAATACCCGACCCTCCGACACACGGGTACATGAGGAACACGGGTTGGGTTTTTAGTCAGTAAGAGTCTGACAGTTCCCTTCGCCCTTCCCCCAGGGCGGAGGGACTCCATGAGGATTTTCCAACCAGAAACTAAAAAAAAGGGTTCTTTGGTGAACTTTAACCCAAAAATAGGAGCCCTGCTGGCAGGGCTCCGTCACTTAGTGTTTTTTTATAAAAAAAATCGGATATTTACCAACTCATGCTGGTAAATCTTAGAATTTACTGGTAAATCTTAAGATTTACCGTAGTTCTGGCTTTTACAGTAACAAATACATACCATAAAGAACGACTGACAGAAAATGGGCAGCCAAAACTACTAGACGCTGAAATTTGGCATATACACATGTGCCTTGGGGACCACAGAGGTGCACTAAGAAAGGAGTTTTTGAAAGTCCGACGGGATCGGACAGAAATAAAGTGTGCCGGCGTAGCTGCAATCATCCTCTAGTGTACTATAATATACAGATATTTTATTTGTAGATCCTTTATAAGATTGATAAAGCATATATTTGATATAGCAGAACTAGCACAAACTGATATAGCTTGTGATATTCAATGACTATTTATTTATTTATCTGGGATAGCAAAAAGTTCTGTTTAAAACAAGTTTTTTATTAAAGTATAATTAAATGTGCAACCCACACTGTTACCCACAGTTTCCAAATATCTACTATCCACAAATAGTGCTGTTCAAGAACCCCTTAGCATTACAAGGACATTGAACTAACGTGGATACAATTAAAGTCCCGCCCAAAGCTAATAAAACTTTCAACGAATATAATTATAAGTCTCCGAGTAAGTACGGCAGAAACTTCGATTACAGACTCCCACACATAAGAGTAAGTCTTAAGTGTATTCCTTCGCACGTTACAATATTAAATCCTATTCGAAACCAAAATATAAAGAAAATAAAGTCGAAATCTTATGTTTAGAACTAAAATACTTTTACAGGACTTAATTTAGTGGCAGTCAATTTACCCATAGACCTTTGAATCTGATTAATGTGAGGTTTGTCGAACATGTTTAATCTTTTTATCAGCTTTTTATGTAATAATGAAATAATGTGATGTGCGAGTAAATATGATTATATTTAACAAAGCTGTTATAATGTATGCAAACTGTGCCACCAAGTATTGAAACTTGCACTGCAATTATATTTTCACCCATAAAAATCCATCTAAAGTTATGTTTTCTATTACCAAATATAAACTATTCAATGTGGTAAATGTCTGCCTGAATCTTCAATCCAATATAAAACTCATTACTTTTGTTAATAATTATGGATGTTATAAGTTCAAACCACGTATTTTAAACTTATTGCATAGGCTAAAATAAAGCAACATCTCGTCCAACTGTATATGTATAATATTTCATTAGACAACATTTTCGAAACAAGACAGTTTATTAAAACTGTAATTTCATACTTAGACCTACAAATACTTGTTCAAGTTAAGTAAATTACAGTCTCAGTAAAGTAAATACGTTTCTACTCAACAACAAATAAAATTAAGTTTTAACATACTTTGAGTCTAGTACTCTTATTTGAAACAGCTGTGTATAATCGTAAAATAAAGTCGTATCTCTCACAATTTGCTGAGTAAAGATACATATAAACTTTATAAATGTCTCAAAATCCTTTGTGTGTAAGCATCTCTTTCGGGTATTAGAGCATGCTTTCAAAAGAGCATCACATTTTATATCACAATATTAAAGGCCATGATCGACGGGTGAGTAAAACCGCCGTTTTATAGCTCGTCGGTAAAGCTCACCCGTAGATCATTGCAATACTGCGGTATTAAAACCCAACGGACCCCGCTCGCGGCTCGTTAGTTATGTTTTATTTTTTGCTCGGCAAGCTGCGCAAGACCGCGTGTCGATCACCACTGACGAGCCGAGCCTACAGTTTTTTGCGACAGCGGTAGTGAACAGACGCTACGTGGACACTTTTTTAATATTGGATTTGCAAACCTGTAGTCATGATTTCATAATAGAATTTATAAACGCCTTCAGAGACTGCCCTTGTTTATGGCAATGTACATTGAATGAGTACAAAACAAAGGAACCCGTCTTAATGCCTACAATAAACTGTTGGAGATTTAAAAAATACGAACCAAACTCAAATATAACTGATGTTAAGAAATAAAATCAGTCATTGCGAGCTTCATATAGAAAAGAACGTAAGTTACTGCAAGCATGAGGACGCGGTTGCGGTTCACACTCGACAGTTTTGCTCGCTAGTCGATCAGTACTTACGGCCCTGTCACGACCTTGCCGCTCTGAGCGGCAGCTTAGCGCGGGTCGGCGAGCGGTAAGATCAAATGTATGAAAACGTTCGAAGCACGCCACGAGCCGCCGCGCACAGCGATAAAGCGCGCGTTTTTTTTTGGCGCGAATGGCTGCGCGGCGAGCGGCGCGGCGGGCGGTGCGGCGAGCGGCGGGAACAAATGTACTGCGACCGAGTCCGACGCCACGACTCCGAGCGGCACAGACAGCGTTACGCGAGGGACGAACTAGGCGGTTAAACTATTTGTTAAATATTTTGTGACGGTAATGAATACGGCGACATTTAAAGTCGAAAATTTAAAACGGTCGCGTGTATGGATAGCAACACATCCGCTGTATAAATACAAAAATGTTAATAAAACGTTGCGAGATGTAATAAAACAATGTTTTACATAATATAATCATAGGTTTTAATATAAATCGTAAACATTAAAACATTGTAACATTACATAACATAACGTAATGTACATATGTACCTCTTTAGGTACAGACACAGCTACTATGAAAGTCAAAAGGTGGTTTACCTACCTACTTAACGTAATCTACGTTGTGTAGGTACCTATTCAACGCCTCATTAATTGCGAATATGCATTATTCCTTTGATATAAAATACTTGTAAGAAATGAAGATCCAATGTCGACCATTTTGTAGGTATACCGTATAGTTACACAAAGATATTTTGGTTATCGCCATATTTATGGGTAACTCCGTCAGCCCAAATACGTCCACATTTGCCGCTGCGTTTACCGCTACTGTAGGGTCGTGGCGTGCACGACGCTCTGCCGCGCCGCCCGCCGCGACGCTCGCCGCTTAGACCGATCTCGTGAACAGGCCCTTAGGGCCTGTTCACGGGATCGTTCGGGAGATCGGTAGTGAGATGCCTGTTCACGAGAGAGTAGGTAGGTAAACCACCTTTTAACTTTCATAGTAGCTGTGTCTGTACCTAAATAGGTACATATGTACATTACACAATGTTTTGATGTTTGCGATTTATATTAAAACCTACCATTATATTCTGTAAAACATTGTTTCATTACATCTTGCAACGTTTTATTAACATTTTTGTATTTATACAGCGGATGTGTTGCTATCCATACACGCGACCGTTTTAAAATTTCGACTTTAAATGTCTCCGTATTCATTACCGCCACAAAATATTTAACAAATAGTTTAATCGCCTAGTTCGTCCCTCGCGTAACGCTGTCTGTGCCGCTCGGAGTCGTGGCGTCGGACTCGGTCGCAGTACATTTGTTCCCGCCGCTCGCCACACCGCCCGCCGCGCCGCTCGCCGCGCAGCCATTCGCGCCAAAAAAATCGCGCGCGTTATCGCTGTGCGCGGCGGCTCGTGGCGAGCTTCAAACGTTTTCATACATTTGATCTTACCGCTCGCCGCCCCGCGCTAAGCCGCTGCTCAGAGCGGCAAGGTTGTGACAGGGCCGTTACGCGCCGCGACTCCGCGAGTAAAAACCGTCGTCTCCAAAACCGCGGTACACGGCTCGTCCATCGATCACCCACTTAAGGGATTTATTATATTTAGAATGGCGAATCCTTTTTGATAGTATAATATCTTTGAAAAAATAACCCTACAGGATATTATACAACGTTAGGCTGGTTTCAGAGTGACGCGTTTGACCGGTGCCGGCCACACGCGCGCGCTTACAATTACACTAGACTAGTAGTAGCGTTTCATAGTCACGCAGTTCAAACGCGCCGCGTGTGAGATGCGCGCGCCGGCCGCGCTGCCGAAGCTTCATACATTGCAATGAGAAACGCGAACTCGTTTCACAGTGGGCCGCGCGCCAAACGCGCTGTTGAGACGCGCTGGCCGACGGCGCGTGCCGCGCGCGTCACTCTGAAACCAGCCTTATATAAGTTCGACGACCGGTTGGAGCAGCGGGAGTGTAAGCGACTTATACGCCAAAGGTTGCGGGTTCGATTCCCGCTCAAGTCAAACATTTGTGTGCATGAACATGGATGTTTGTCTTGGTCTGGGTGTTTCTATGTATGATATGTATGTATTTACAAAAAAAAGTATATAAGTATGTTTATCCATTATCTAGTACCCATAGTACAAGCTTTGCTTAGTTTGGGACTATATGGTGATGTGTGAATGTGGTAGAATATTATTATTTTATATATTATATTATGTAACAGATTTTAAGCGTTCTAACTTACTTTTAAGCTACAAATACTTCTATCTTTCTTTGACTATTTTGTTCTTTTTTGCTAAACCTTTCGATGAGATTAGGATCCGTTAAATAAACATGTTTGTACTATACAAAAATACTTCTTTTACTGAGTACAAGACAATAAAATTAAACATAATAAATAAATAGTATCTAACGACATGAAAGACATCTAATGATGTGTAAAACAGAATAAATTTATTCTAAAATGTTGCCACCACATAATTTACAAAGTTAGCACTAATGTCAATAATTTTCAGTAGAATTAACGCCATTATTTTTATAAAAGTATGTTCTGATTTTGTATTTTTGTCAAATTCAAAGGTCGTCTTGTGCACTGTGGGTATAAATGTTATCATGAACGTAGTTGGTGTTTGATCTCAAGATCTTCAATACGTCAACGTTCAAATACTCAATATGAGCTTTACGTCACTCTGGTTTCTTTTCTTAAACTGTGAAACTTATTTTTTAACTCTAGCCTTCTATAATTATTATGTTAATCAAGTCATATTATATAATAATATTTTGACCACGTCGTACTCCTTAAAGCAGTGCTGAGTTGGGGCAATTTTTTACCGCCTTCAAAGTTTAATTCATCTTCAAAATTCTTTAAAAATGATTTTGTGCTTCTCGTGTGGTCTCATTTAAATTTGACCAAGATCTGACGAGTATTAGACGAGTAGATTTTGAGTTATTCTATAAGGAAGTAATGAAGATACTTATAGCACAGGTTATTTTATTTTAAGTACTGGCCGAACATAGAAAAAAATACTTTCCGTACATACCTTCATAAAGTTTTCTACTTATATTTCTTTGCTAATAAAATATTATTAGTTTAGTTCATATTATTACTTTGAGAAGTTTTTGAAGTCGAGTTTTGTCAAATGAGTTTGCATTTACTCGCTTGACTTGTTCTACTCCAAGCCTAAGCAAGACAAAGCAAGGTAACATCACGATATCCTTGTTAAAATATACAAAGGGTAAGTTCTTTGTATGTTTTGCGAAAGAGCCTGTCATAATGTTATTCATAAAAAATGACTACCCCATTATTGTGATTCAAAATAAGAAAATAAAGAATTTTAATCTGCTGACTTATATTATACATCTCAATGATGGCGTTGAAGTAATGTTATAGCGTATAAAGTCAGAAGTTAATGTTCTAAGATTACGAGCATCATAAAAAAGAGCCTGCACGTCAAACAATTATGTATTAAGTATATGGGGGGCTTCATAGAATGTAAGTAAGAAGGCTTTATAGGCTTAGGCATTCAAATATTAAGCCTGTGAGATTTCAGAGGCTTCTGAGCACGATGATATCTTTTTATGTATACGATGACTATTCCATATTAAGAACAAATGCGGTTCCATACACATTTTGTATCATGGAGGACCTTACCACACCTTAGATACATTTTATTAAGTAAGCAGTATTTGTTCAAGTGTTTCTCAAAATAACAAACTTTCACTGTGGGTGTGTGCGTTACGACTGGACCCGGAAATACATATAGTCCCGTGTGTGGATCCTACTCCCAACAGTCTGGGGAATACTATACATTGAAGAAGCAGTTAAAAGCACATATCCCGAAATATGGTGATAAATTATAATAAATCAAGATAATATAATGTATGAAAAAGTAGATACTTCAAGTATCACAGGAGAAATCTTGCTTTACTTTCTTAAACATATTATGCATTAAGATTCACGTACTTCCTTCATAATGATATTCACAAACGAGACACGCAACAAATTTCATTACAAATTTAATTTCGGTTCCGACAGAATCAGTGATTAAGATTTATTTGACTCATTCTGATATAATTTAATTTTGCGTAACGACACAGTTTCATGTTACAAAGGAGGAAATAACGAAGTTCTACATGTTACTGAGTGCTATTTTACTTATACGGATATAAGTGTGTAAGTGCGCTAGGCGATTGATTTGTGGCAAACTGTTTGCGTAGCTGTAAAACCTTTTATGGGCAATAAAATGTTTTATTTATAGAGGAAACAAAAGCAGCAATGGATATATTTACGATTACATCCACGTTAAAATATAGTCGGGCGTAAGGTTCTACGCTTCTATCTATTCATGTAACCTGGACAAGTAGCAAGTGATACTTGGATACAATTTTGTAACAATAACTCGTAGCGGTTACATAATTATCTGCCATATTCTCAGTAAAGCTCTGACTATCATCTTCTCTTAATAAATAGTTATTTATATTTCTGATCTAGGACTGACTTCATACTTCCATGATGTATTATGAATGCGAAAGTGTGTTTGTCTGCTTGTTCTTCTTTACGCTAAAACAACTGAACGCACTTTGTTGCACCTTTTCTATATTATAGCTTATACCCAGAATAATGCAATGGCTACCTTTAGTTTATTTTATACCTCACACCCATTCTGAATCTAGGTCTAAAATCTTATCATCATAACAAATTATGAAGTGCAAACCGTTTGCCGAAAATAATTTGCCTTATCAGCACATAGCTTTAAAAGAAAACAGCGAATAAGGCACTCGTTATACGCTGCCAGTTGTAGGTCAACTGGGAAAAGAGATAAAGCAGGTGGATGATCCCATTAACCTACATACTACAGTCGCCTTTTGTTGACGTCACGATTAGCTCTTTACTAGGCTTCGTTGGGTTCAAATAGACGCGTGAAGGATCTGATGCTGCATTTTTAATCTTGATGGCTGCTGTAGTAAGGCTTTGGGTATACGTTTTTAGTAGTTGAGAACTGTAGGCAAAATGAGTACCTACATGCAACCATGAATACGGCGCTTACATTAGTGTCGAAATATAGGAAACTCAAATAAAAGGAACGATGACATAGCCCGAAGGACAAAAAATAAAAAATAACTGTGTTATAATTCAATAAAATTATTTCATTTATAACTTACAACTATTATAATGTCACGGTCAAACTTTTTAATCGTCAAATTTTGTATAAATCACACAAAAGTCTATTTTGTAAAGCGCTGCAACCGTTCCACCTTCCAAATCATTTGAATATTTCCGGCCACAATACTCAAATCTAAACAAAATCCGTATAGATAAGTTATAGATAATTGTAAACATAAGCTGAGAAACCAGAACAGGCTCTGCAACTTTGAAGGGAAACTGACGCACTAAGCATTTATGCAATCAACGGACACAAAGGACACCCATAGCTTAAAGACTAACACATACACTTCCTTTTGTCAGGATAACCCACACCCATGCAGACAGAGAGGCAAGCTAAACTAGGAAAAAAATTGACCAAAAGTAACGTATAAGAATATTTGTTTTATGTTAGTAGATCGATAACGTAAAATAAATATTTTTATCCATAGATAATCAGGAGAAAACGAGCCTTAAAAGGCTTACAATAAAACAGACTAGCTATTAACCCGGCGCCGATGACGTGAAAAAAATTCCCCGGCCGATGACATCGGGTAAATTTTACCCGAATTTTAATTTGAAAATTTTTCAATAGTTTTATACATAGTTTATATTACATTTTAATTGATTATTGGTGAAACAGTATTTACGCATGTGATAAAATAAAAGATGGTGCCAATTTATAATGAAAAATAACTTTTTTATTTACTTTTCATACACAATAGAAAAATCAACCTGAAAAACATGATAGTTTTTAGAAAATTATTTTTGTTAGGATATTTAGTTTTATTTATGAAAATAATTATCTTATTTACTAAAAAAAGAACAAATAAAGACTAAACAGAAAAAAAAATGAAAGAAAGGAGAACTTAGTCAACTTCTTCATTATCCACTATAATGGAACTGCTGCAATTTTCACAGTATGGAATCAAGTGGTCTCCAAAACACTCCAAATCCGTTGATCTTGGTTAGTCAAAGCCATTTGTGACCAAAAACTAAAAAAAAATACAAAACAACTTGTAAAAACTATTATAAACACGAATAAAAATACGTCATGAAAATATTACACTATCTATGACGGTGGGTAAAACTTACCCGTTTTGAATTGAAACACTTGTATCTCACTACGCGAGCGGCGTAATAATGATGTAAACAATAATCCAAATAGAGGGTAGTTGTATCTCCAGCTATACTGGCGGATAAGTAAGATGGACGTCAGGAAAAATAAATATACCCTCTTAAAATCACCTCGGGTAAATATTACCCAGCGTCAACGACGCCGGGAGAAAATTCTTAGACACCAGCTTTATTAAAAGTATCGATTGGAACTGTCATTGAATTCACCTAGAAGTACCCTTGCAGGTCAATGCAGACGTTCGAATAAACGGACTGCTTAGGCTGTGTACGTAAACGAGATCGACGAGGTGGTTTAATGTGGTTTATGAGCGACGCGTGAGACCGCAAGGCAATTTAAAATCACGTAAGAGTATTTAAAATTTATGATAACGATCGAGTGCATCTCATATTTGTTTTATTTAGGTGTTTTTAATATGGTGAACATTGCGACAATTTATTTGCGCCATATAACATTATTTAATTTTGCCCAAGTAGGACATTCGTTAAGCCTAGGTAAGTACACTAGATAAGCCTAGGTAGCCTTAGTAGAAGACGAAGTTATACACCAAGACATATATTACATATTATTATCATATCTTAATTTTCGTAACCCTCTCTCAGCACAATACTAAGTAGCGTAATCTACGTTTTGAAAGGAAATAAAGCTATGTATTATATTATTATTTAGACAGGAAAGTGGACCTCGCGCTCCAAGGCAAAAGTATTGGAACTGATCATTGAAGGTAAATTAAAAAAGAGGAACTAAACATTTTACTTTGTGCTGTACTAAACTATATTAGGAATCAGCTGACAAATCGAGACGAACAGGGCAAATTTATAACCGTGACTTACGAATGCCTACTATTTACGATCTATAACGGTACCAACGATTATTGCGAAAAGACACTAGATACCGTTAGATACCGGGACCAACAAAAACTCACCAACATTTTATTAAAGTAGTGTGGGATATAAAGAATATTAGTCTGAAATTTATTGGTCATGAAAATTTATTTTAATAATTTCTAAAATGAAATAGAATTTTAATCAATTTAAAGTGCATAAAATAATGCTTTTCTTGGAAATTGAATTTCCTAATAAAAATATAAATAAACGTGTTGTGATTGGACTCGATAATGCATAATAAGTACATATTTTTCGAAAATCTATCAGTTCGGTACATAATTGAATATTTAATTATTAACAACATATTCTATGATTTACAAATTGTCGCTTCGGGTAAGTATCAAATACTATATCTGGTGGACTTTGGAAATATTTAAACAACGGAAACAGAGAACAAAGAATGATATAAAAACAATTTTGATCACACACAAGGCTTCCTCCTATGGATATCAACCCACACCACTCAGCGCTGTGTTAAACAGCGAAGCGACATCGTAAATTATTTCGCCATCTGGTCAGTCAAAGTCTATCAAGTTTCCCTTGATAAAAATAATGTTCTTTATTTTTAGTACTAGAAATGTCTTACAAGTTACTAAACAACGCTCATAGCGTGACTTGGCTTGCCGTTCATAATAGACGGAAAAAAATTAAGCAACGTTTGCATAAGTCGCCACTTAGATAGGTGGCCGGCGAGCGGCATTAGCATCAGAGCGCTACCGTGCTGAGGCGAGCAAGTAAAGCTGTTGGGCCCTGTTCTTGACTTAGGACAAGAAGCGTTTAGCCATGTTGCAGTCCTTTCAGAGGTCTGAAAATTCCGACAGTTGACCACACACTTTCTTAAAACCTCTACCCATTCCTATGTAAAAACAAGAATGCACAATCGAAGTGCTTACATTTCTCAACGCGATTGTGTTCAATAATATACGCTTTGAGGTTGACTACAACTGAAGGTTTCAATTCAATTTCTGCTCTGTGAAGCCCAATTTCAATCAAACTGCCTTTGATCTTGTGGCATTGCACTGATGGACGAAGGCATTTGATATTATCTGGTAAGCTTTGTGTAGCCAATTCACTGATTTTAAAAAACCTGACATTCTGTACACAGGTTTTTGAGAATTTTGAGTATGTAAAATAAGCCAATATTAAAGAAATTTAAAACACATACCAAAAAGGGAAACCCTTCTCTTTTAAATCTTAAAGTCAACGCTCTCTCTACGAGCAACTCTCATAGACTTAATTTAATCTTAGACTTAAGACTATCAATCAACAGACAAATATTCGAACAATAATAGATGGATAAAACTGTTGTTGCGTCAAGGTACAAATGCACAACTTCAGCGCAGTGTTAAGTGATATTCGCTTAACCCACTGTACCATTCTTTATTTTTAGCCTCTATTAGTCCAATGCTGGACGTAAACCTTTCCTAAGGCACACCAATGAGCTCAATCTTCCGTAAAACCGTGATTTCAAGTTACAAATAAAGCTAAACATTCAGATAATATAGAGGAAATATTAACATTGCAATACTCACAACGTTGTTAACAGCTGCGCGACATACCATGTCAACAGATATTTTTATGTTATTTCTAAATTATATTACAGAGCGTAATACCACAGAACTGCTATAGCTGCCGTAATGTTACTGGCAATTGTAACTTGTTGACAAAAAAGAGGTTGTAATAATACATCCCTTATAAAACAAGGGTATGTACATAAAGCAGGCTTTTGTTTTATCTCACTACTATTATAAACGCAAAAGTTTGTGATAATGGATGGATGGAGGGCTCGATTTCGATAAAACTTAGCTGTTAAGTAGCCTATACATAAGAAATGGATATGGGCTGCCTCTTGTTCTGATAACAGACCCCCTGGGTAACGTCGCGGAAAAGGATTGAAAGTACGCCATTGACGTCACCAGTCAACATAAAAATGACGTGACGTTAGTTTGGTGCGCTTCGGAGACATAATGTTTTCCTTGCGGGCAAAAGTTGCTTTGAGGGTCCGGTAAAGTCAATGACACGAAATTGTGATTAGATAGATTCGCAGTGAAGTTAAAGTCAATGTAAAATGAAGTTGTTAATATAGAATTAAGAAATTAGCCGCTGTGTGAGTGTGTGGCCTACTTTGTGTCCGAATTAGCTGCCCAAAGAACAAAAAAGCACTAAATGGCTTAAGCAAACCCCGTCGTCCCTCCTCCTCTCAAAAGCATCTGTGTCCTTCCATGACACATAACTTTTTAATGTTTTCCGTGATAACCTTCACGTCCTACACTCTCATGCTTAACTAAACATGAACAGCGTCTAGCAAACCCATATTAGGCAAAGTATGCAAACCAAAATTCTGGAACCACCAATGCTAAAATTCTTCGCCAGATATATAATAAAAATAGTCTATACCCAACTAAACTATCTATTCCACACACACTACTCATAAACTACGGTCAAAGCCGACCTGGGAGTACCGGCGACAACTAGTTACGTATCGTATTCCGAATGCTTAGTATACGAGAGTGTAAAGTGCGTATCGGCCTCCCCAGACTGCCTTAACTCATTACTGAACCAGATATATTGACCACAAGAAAACTATAAAGTTTGGTAAACGATTCTAGATGAAAACGATATAGGTGAGATGTTAGGAGGTTTGTTGACAGGTATCTGTTGAATATTAATAGGGTTTGATGCTGTGAGTCGGATGTAGTGATTGCGAATGTGTGAGATGATTTAAGCTTAGAACGAGACCATTTTATTAAACGGTTTTATTTAGCTCACCCCGTTTGTTTTATTTATTATTCTTGGGTCAAATTTAGTAATTCAAATTTCACCCTCTTCCTGTCAACCGATTAATCTGAAATTTTGTATACACTTTGGATTTTGGTGACAATACAATTATGTTTATTCATTATCATTATAAATTTAAGATGGCCGCCGCTACAAAATGGCGGATAATTTATGTTTTATTAATCCCATCAATATGCGTATCAAATGAAAGGGCTCAACAAGCAAAATACAATATTTTATAAAAAATTGAAATCCAAGATGGCGGCCGCTACAAAATGGCGGATAACGTAGGTTTTATCAATCCCATCAATATGGGTATCAAATGAAAGGGCTCAACAAGCAGAATACAATATACTATAAAAAATTAAAATACAAGATGGCGGCCGCTACAAAATGGCGGATAACGTAGGTTTTATCGATCCCATCAATATGGGTATCAAATGAAAGTGCTCAACCAGTATAATACAATGTACTATATAAAATTAAAATCCAAGATGGCGGCCTCTACAAAATGGCGGATAACTTAGGTTTTATCAATCCCATCAACATGGGTATCAAATGAAAGGTCTCAACAAGTAGAATACAATTTACTATGCAAAATTGAAATCTAAGATGGCCGCCGCTACCAAATGGCTGATAACAATTTTTTATCAATCCCACCAATATGGGTATCAAATAAAAGGACTTGACAAGAAGAATACAATATACAACAAAAAATTGAAATCCAAGATGGCGGCCGCTACAAAATGGCGGATAACGTAGGTTTTATCAATCCCATCAATATGGGTATCAAATGAAAGGGCTCAACAAGCAGAATACAATATACTATAAAAAATTTAAAAACAAGATGGCGGCCGCTACAAAATGGCGGATAACGTAGGTTTTATCGATCCCATCAATATGGGTATCAAATGAAAGTGCTCAACCAGTATAATACAATGTACTATATAAAATTAAAATCCAAGATGGCGGCCTCTACAAAATGGCGGATAACTTAGGTTTTATAGCACTGTGGATCACGCAGTCGTATACTTAGGTGCGAAACTGTTTGAAGAAGGTCAAGCCTACGTGGCTCTTAGTAGAGTAAGATCTTTGCAGGGACTACGTATAGAGGAGTTGGACTGCAATAAACTAACGGGCAAGAAACCTTGCAATAATGAAGCACTAAATGAATTAAACAGAATGCGAAATAAAAACTAAAAACTAGAAAATAAAAATAGGTAAAAAAACTTTTTAAGTTAAACGGTTTTATGTTAAACATACATTGCAATGTTTAAGATAAATGTACTAAAAACCAAAACATAATAAAATAGATACAGTCGTGGGAATTATAAACATATGCATAGACTAGACTAAAATAAAACCGTGGGGCACGTCAATTGTCTACAAATTATCGACTTAATGTGCGATAGAAGAATCGTTTAATTCGTCGTTAAAATAGGCAGTTGGCCCGCAGACGGTGAGGAAATTACTTACTATTTTCTTGCTCATGGAAATTCCAATAGTTATACACTCCATGTAAATAAAAGAGATGTTTCAACTAGTTTATCGTTGGACATTCACACTGCTGGCTGGCGAGGAATCGTTTCACTGCTCGTAGTTTGTCTTTAATCGACAAAACATATGATAAAAGTACTACTCGCTCACCACTATGAAACCCTAAAACTCGCTTATAATCGAGCTTGCTAGCTTGTTTCCACATTCTAGCCCTACTTATCACACGTCCATCGTTGTCGGTTGAACAACTGCCTAATTATAGTGTAACGTTACAAAACAAACATTTTAATCAACGATTGTAGACAATTGACGTGCCCCACGGTTTTATTTTAGTCTAGTCTATGCATATGTTTATAATTCCCACGACTGTATCTATTTTATTATTTTTTGGTTTTTAGTACATTTATCTTAAACATTGCAATGTATGTTTAACATAAAACCGTTTAACTTAAAAAGTTTTTTTACCTATTTTTATGTATAGTTTAGGTAATGGAGCCAAATACCATATAAACAAACACCATAGCAGAAAAAAATTTAAATTATTATCAAATTATTTTTGTTGAGAAGCCTCCAGTACAGTACAGTAGCACATTATGTTGATATGTTCACAATTGGTCACCCAACTCAGTGCTGACTTTGTGGGCTTTGCTTAACTTTTTCAATCTTTTTAGAATCATCGTCGTCCTTGCGTTATCTCGGTGGCATCCAAGACTTACACCTTGGAGCCTAGGCTCCGCTTTCTAGTCCAACCAGATATGACAGAATATCTGCTTTTCCACAGAGTGACTGCCGTCTGATCTCGGTAACCCAAAGGGATAGCGATATTCCATGGTTTAGACCAGTATCAGTTTATTTGAGGGTACTGACTCGCTGTCGACGACTTTCAAAGATCTTCATGAAAGCCGGGACCGACGGTTTAACGTGAACCCCCGAGGCACGGGATTTTAATACGCATATAACTTTAAAAAGTCAGTGGAACTGCTTGGCAGTCTGTTGTCTCCCTTACCTTTGTCAGTATTTTTAGAATACTTGTTAAATTACGCTTAAAACACTTCGTACTTGTAAAACTAGGAGCACGCTATAAAGTCACCATTTAAAAGCAGCCGATTTCCTCTTTACATATTAAAATTTAAGCACGGCTATTTAAGCACGTTAATGCTACAAGCTTAAATATTAATCCGTGCCCCATTATAATTTAAATAGGTGTCCACGACTGCAGCCTCCTTTCCCCGAACCTCTATTACGTTCCTGTCATCCGTACTCAGTTAATGCAGGTTAAGCCAACTAATGTTAAATTCTCTAATTCATACGCCCCAATTTCCCTGAAATTTTGTAAAACCGTACCGCTTGAGCTAAAATTTTTAGAATTTTCGACGCTGACTATGTAGTGTCGCGTCATTAAGCCGAAAATTTTGGTGCCCGCTCAGTAGAAATAAAATGTTTTAAATGTAGGGTTTTAGACTATTCGGCTTTCAGCGGACAGTATTCTTAAACGAATTATAGTTAATTAAATGTTAGTTCATTTGGGCTAACTAAAACACTCTTATCTGATAATCGCGTTACGAAGGAAATGCCTCGGTCCTTCTTTTATCGGACTATACAAATGTGGAGTTCATTAAAAGTGCACGTGTTTCCTTCCTCTTTTTAGGTGTCTTTCTTTCTGAGAGGGGTAGAAAAGGTCAACTTTTATTGTGTAACAGACAGTTTATTATGATATGATAATTGTCTTTTAAACTTAATAAATATCACAATTGCTCGTTACTTTATTTTACAAAAAATATAATAGTCAAAGTAGATCTACATACTAACCAGATAAAGATTAAAAACAATATGTGTTTTAATAACATATTTTTAGGTTGATAGGATCCAACATAAATCAAATGTGCCATGTTCATGCATGACTTACCTACTTTGAATTTTAAAACAATAGAAGCGAAACTGCACTTATCGCGCAGTGGTTTAAATGGCCATGACACTGTCAGAGTCGCACATAGTATAGGTTTGATGTAAGACGTAGAATATGTTGCTTAAATAATTGTTCTGGGTTCGGGTTTTTATTGAAACCGTTATAGGTCTTTTTTATTTCTTTTACATCACCCGCAGTAAAAATAAATCTTGTGTCACGGGGGATTTTTAAAATGAACACAAAGAAACACAGGAATTGAAACAACAATATGTTAATCACACAATGTATTGTCTCGCGCGGCTTCGAAAGCATTACACTTGACGCATTGCTAAACTGCAACGTGACTGCCTTAATGCCATACCTTTACCCCATTTATGCAGACAAATATGTAGATTAACTTTGCATTTTACGCACTTTACTATGTACTCAATAAAACCATCATTTTACCAACTTCACCATCAACACCTTAAACAAAACTGTCCCAAAGACCATCAACATAAAAACCTTAGATCAAATTACGTACTGAGGACATACTAAACAGGTAGTAGTTCTAAAATTTACTAGCGTCGGTGCATTCCAAGCTACCTCCGTAATATAGGGCAGAGTTAAATAGGTCAACCGAATGGTCAAAGGACGGCGTCTAACTGGCGATAATGTGATTGCGTTCCGGTGAAATAACCAATTCCAGCCAGCTAAATGTGTGGAAAACTATTTACTGCGTGTATATACCAACTTGGTGTTAATGGGATTAGAATATATTAATAAGGTGCTTAGATATGTTTACTCAGAGTTGCCAAGGTTCAAAATACTTGCATTTGCGAGATTGAAATAGTTTTAGTACTGTATAATAATACTTACTATAATTTATTTTATATCACTCACTTATACAACTGCATCGACTTTTAAAAAATGGTCGGTTGGAAAATGCATGAGCTACATACCACTGTAAGATATTGATTTAAAATTCAGGCGCATAGCAAGCTTGAATAATTTATTTATTGTATCAAGTAATGACATCTCATATTAATACCAACTAGTCTTTACTGATGTAAAAGTGTGGCAGCAGATATATACCTATATGTCTGCGCTGCATAAACGCCTGATCATTTTAAATGGCATCAAGTTACTCGTTTAAGTAATACTGTACCTGACTCCTAAATTTATTTTACTTACACCCGCACATATTTTTGTTATTCGATTTCTAATTTTGTTACGCTGGCATCAATACGTAAAAACTGCGAATCATTGTAATACTTAATGACAAAAAAGCAAGATTAAAGCTGTTATCAACGGAATCTGAGGTTTTCATTACAAAACTTTGTCTACTATTACACATTAAAATTGGCGACCGCGACATCACGGATTTGCAAAATTTCGGATCGAAGTACGAAAACAAAGAATTCTCGTCAAAAGGAAATCTACCAAAGATTGATTGTGGAGGACTACAGACGCAGGAACACTATCAAAGAAGACAACTAAGCCAGCCAGGTCGGTCAGCAGAAAGCGCCGCGCCCAGCCTTAGCTTCTACGACGACGCCACGTCGGGGTTCACCGTCAGCCTGCCACGCCAGTTCGAGGATTCCGTCAACATTTGTAGAACAGCTCGTGTTTCTATCAGTGCCAACAGCCATCAGCGAGGACCAATGCAGCCGGAAGCAGCCGTCTCGCCTATCAGTTAAGTGCCATTCCCATAGTTTACCCTAACACCTAAACCTATTTTTCCTATCAAAAGGGTCGCTGTTTGGTACATTCCACTTGTGTATTTCATTAGTTCAACAAAGTATCTAGCTAATTTAAAGCTTATTTCAAGTAAACAACCAGTAAATATAGAAAAATAGTGTAATTAAAATTCATTGTTCAGTGTGACAACTACCTACGTCATCATTTGTAAAATTATAAATTCTTAAAATACCAGTACATTCCTTAAAATAAGTTCATAAATGAACAATACTTGAGTATCTAAACACCAATTAGTAATATTGCCAATTTTTCTCATAGACACCCTCCCAATAGTTCGTGCCATTATTGTAGTTAACATTATTTCAAATATTTTGGGCCGACTATTCCAGAAACTCCATCGCTGCCTGACGCTGCCAGCTACCGCTAGCCGCGTTTGGGTGACGTCGGTGCATCGTCGTGCTGCCGAGCTGCAGCCGCGTGGCTGCCCCAGGTGCCGCCGAAGGAGTATCAGATAAGATTCTAAACATATAACTTTATTCCTTCATTTTGCGTTACTGTTTAGAACTCAATTAACAATAAGCATTTTTCGTAAAGTTCTCAGTGCTAGTTTATCGTTTGTTGTTGCTATTAGTATTTAACAAAATGTCTTTAAGCGAAGATAAAGACTGTAATGCAAAACAATTGAAGGAACTGTTTGCTAAGCGTAGCTCGGTCAAAGGTCGTTTAACAAAGTTTAAAAAATATTTAGATGGAGTATGCTCTTCAAAATTGAATAAAACCCAAATTAAAGAGTTAGAAATTAGTATTGGTAAAATACGAGCTATGTCTAGCAAATTTGATGAACTACAGGCTCAGATTGAGGTCATTAATTGCGATAATATGGACTCCGAGATCGACGAACGTGATGAAATTGAGCAGATCTTCACTTCACATCTTGCAATTGCTGAAGAGCAACTTGATAAGTACAAAAATACTTCAAACGAATCTGATTTGCACAATTCATCACAATGTCATAACGATCTGTCATCTCAATGTCATCATGTTGATTTTAAATTACCACAAATACAAATCGCAAAGTTTGATGGCGCTTATTTCCGCTGGCTTGAGTTCCGAGATACCTATTTATCGCTTATTCATAACAATGAACGCATTAAACCTATTCACAAGTTCCATTATTTGGTATCGTATCTTGAAAAGGAAGCCGCGCGAATTATTTCCAATTTAGAGATTTCTGAAAATAATTATAAAACTGCATGGCAGCTTTTGTGCGATCGTTACGATAACAAGCGCCAACTTATAAATCAACACCTTAATTCATTGATATATTTCGAATCAACACAACAACAACACAAACGTGAATCGGACAAATCACTGAGGTTTCTAGTTGACCACGTAACTAAAAACTTGCGAGCATTGTCAAGTTTAGCAACGAAAGATGAACTGCTTGAAATGATAATTATTAAAATTCTTATACCAAAATTAGATAATCGTACTGCCATGAAGTGGGAAGAACATCGTAATAATTTGTCCAATCTCCCTGCTTTAAAGGATTTCAAAAAATTCCTAACTGATCGCGCTGATGTGTTAGAAACTATGAATCAAAACAAGTCTGATATACCCAAGGTCACACAATCACGTCAAAACAATAATAACAATTCTCGTAGTACTAAATCCTTTTCATCTACAGTTCAGAACACCGGCTCTGTCGCTAAGCAGTGCGTTGTCTGTAAGGGTGACCACTGGATATACGACTGCCCTACATTCCTTGCGAAGAGCGTTCAGGAACGACGAGATGAAGCATTTAAGTTGCACTTATGCTCCAATTGTTTACGAACTGGGCATCGTGCACGTGACTGCAAGTTGGGTCCCTGTCGTGAGTGCAAGCGTAGGCACAATTCACTCTTGCATTCCCCTAATTTAAACAATACTAGTGCAAGTAATGCTAGTACAGTCAGCAGCAATAATACCAACACAGATCGTGGTTCAACTGAAATATCAGTAAATAATTCTATTAGTGATAATTTTATAGAAAATCACATTCTTTTATCAACAGCTATGGTTAATGTTATCAATCCACAAACAAACAAACAATTTCGAGTGCGTGCTTTGTTAGACTGTGGCAGTCAGTCTTCATTTATTAGCCAGTCACTTATGAACAAGTTATCATTACAGGTATGTGCTATTAATACTATAAACGTTATCGGTATAGGCAACAACTTAGCGGAATACGTAAACAAAAGTTGTATTGCCCGATTAAATTCTCTTAATGATGACTATAGTGTTGTACAGTCATTTTATGTATTAAACCAATTAACAAGTGTTATTCCAAAACAATCTATAGACATTAGTCAATTAAATATTCCAACCAACCTACAGCTAGCTGATCCTAGCTTTAATCGGCCTTCAGCCATAGACGTCTTGATAGGTGCAGACCTGTTTTGGGACCTACTCGGATGTGATCAGCTTGCATTAGGTACTAATATGCCCCAGCTTCGTAGCTCAAAGCTAGGTTGGCTCGTTGCCGGCCCAATTTCTCCAAATGTAAGGAATTGTTCGTCACCTAAAAATATTCCGTGTCATGTTTCAATTAGTGATAGTGACGAATGCAATAATTCCAATATTGATTCTCATTTGAAAAGGTTTTGGGAACTTGAGCAGGTTCCAGATAAGCAATATTTTAGCAAAATTGAGCAGGCATGTGAAGACCATTTTTATCGTAATACTTATCGTTTAGAATCGGGTAGATTTTGTGTGAGGCTGCCCCTAATTGATAATCCAGATTGTTTAGGAGATTCTTACGCTATGGCTAAAAAACGATTGTTGTATTTAGAAAGACGTTTCCGTAAGAATCCAGAATTAAAGTTGAAATATTGCAATTTCATTCAAGAATATTTAGAGTTAGGTCATTTAGAGGAATGTCCGACTACTAATCCCGTTCCATCCTATTATCTTTGCCATCATGCAGTATATAAGCAAAACAGTGAAACGACAAAGACTCGTGTTGTCTTTGATGGATCGGCACGAACTTCCTCAGGTTTCTCTCTGAACGATCTGCAGATGGTCGGTCCCAATGTTCAAGACTCAATCTTTTCTATTTTGATTCGAGCTCGTCAGTACAAATATATTTTGACAGCTGATATTGAAAAATTCTTTAGAATGGTTGAATTAAATGAAAAGGATCGTAATTTACAATTAATACTTTGGAGAAGTGATGAGTCCAATCCTATCAAAACTTTACGTCTGAAAACCGTAACTTATGGTCTTGCAAGTGCTACATATTTGAGCACCAAGTGTTTGTCAGTATTGGCAGAGGATTGCGATGACCAGCTTATAGGTAACATTATTAAACACGACCATTACGTCGACGATCTGGTCACCGGATCAAACGACGAGTCCAAGCTATTATACATTCAACGCAAGGTGACAGACACTTTAAAGTCAGGTGGCTTTAAACTACGTAAATTCAGATCGAATTTACCAAGCATTTTATCATCATCAGTCATTGATCAGAATGATAAGGTTAGTTTAAGTGAATCTAATAATACTTTAGGATTAAATTGGAATCCTAAAACCGATACCCTTCAAATATCGATTGAGATTCCCAATAAAAATGATGTGGTTACCAAGCGATCGATACTGTCTGCATCATTCAAGATTTTTGATCCTCTTGGAATTCTCAGTCCATGTGTAATTATACCTAAAATGTTACTTCAGTCCTTATGGCTGAACAAGAAGGGTTGGGATGAACCAGTTAGTTCCGATATCCTGGAATCCTGGAACAAGTTCATTGGCAATTTACATTTTTTATCAGATTTACAGATCCCGCGCTTAACACTATGCGAAGCTCCTAATTATATAGAAATACATACCTTTAGTGATGCTTCTCAAGTCGCTTACGGTGCCTGTGTGTACCTACGGTCACACAACTTAGCTGGCGAGGTAAAGGTAAATTTACTGTGTGCTAAGTCTAAGGTGGCGCCGTTGAAACCGATAACAATACCGCGTCTGGAGCTTTGCGCTGCGCTATTAGCTGCAAAATTCTGTAAGACAGTTACCAGCTCTCTGCGATGTGATGTCAATCGCATCATTTACTGGTGCGATTCCAGCGTTGTCCTCAGCTGGTTAAATGGTAATTCTGCAAAGTTAAAAACGTTTGTAGCTAATAGGGTAGCCGAAATTAATGAACTTACCGATAGTTCGTCGTGGCGCTATGTGCCGACTGATCAGAATCCAGCTGACCTGATCTCAAGGGGCGTGAGCCCAGATCAAATCATCAATTCTAATTTCTGGTGGTCAGGTCCAAGCTTTCTAATACAGCCTGAATCCGATTGGCCCTATTTAAAGAAATTAATAAATGAATCAGACTTACCTGAGATGAAGTCCACTTCCGCTGTTGTCCTGGAACCAGCAACAGAAATTCTAAAAATAGATAAGTTTTCATCGTTTTTAAAACTGAGACGTGTATTTGCGTATGTCAATAGATTCATACATAACATAAGATATAAATGTCCTAAAGATAAATTATTTGGTAAATTAAATGTTAGCGAATTAGAATTATCTTTTATTAGCTTATGTAAAATTGCTCAGCAAACTTCATTTACTCTAGAGTACAATCTTTTGTTAAAAAATAAAACTTTAAGTAGCAAGTCAACACTTTTGTCACTTTCACCCTTTTTGGATGATGACAAGGTGATGAGGGTCGGTGGTAGGATAGAATTATCTAATTACAATTATACTAAAAAACATCCTATACTTTTACACGCTTCTCATCCACTCACTAAATTGTATTTTAAATATGAACACTTACACAATATGCATGCTGGGCCTCAGCTGTTGCTGGCCTGTGTAAGAGAGACTGTGTGGCCTATAAATGGTAGGCATTTGGCCCGCCGCACAGTACATGTTTGTGTTCGATGTAGACGTATACAAGGTAAAACATTAACTCCCATGATGGGAAATTTACCTGCACAGCGCATCATACCTGATTTTCCATTCCGTACTGTGGGAGTTGACTTCGCTGGTCCGTTCCTAACACTAAATAGAAAGGGTCGAGGTGCACGACTAATTAAAACCTATTTATGTTTGTTTGTATGTTTTCGCTATAAGTGTGTGCACCTGGAAGCCGTCAGTGATTTGTCCAAGGACGCGTTTATCATGACGTTACGCAGATTTATATCGCGTCGAGGTAAGCCAGCGGAGATATTTTGCGATAACGGTCGCAACTTTGTTGCGGCAGCTAAAGAGATTGGCAATTTTCTTAAAACTAATCATGAACCTGTAGTTAATTTTGCTACCAATGAAGGCATAAAGTTTGTGTTTTCTCCCACGTATGCTCCACATTTCGGCGGCATCTGGGAAGCCGGCGTTAAATCCGCGAAATACCATTTAAAACGCGTTATGGGGAACCATCATTTAACGTTTGAGGAGATATGTACTCTCTTCACACAAGTGGAAGCTGTGCTTAATAGTCGACCTTTGTGCCCACTCTCCCCTTCCCCTAACGATTACCATTTCCTATCTCCCGGTCACTTTCTGATAGGGCGTGCCCTAAATGCATTGCCTGGTCCATCGCTCGAGCACGAGAACCAGAACAACCTTCAACGTTACTTGAAGCTTGAACAGATTCATCGGCATTTTTGGCAGC
This sequence comes from Euclidia mi, assembly GCA_944739405.2. Lineage (NCBI taxonomy): Eukaryota > Metazoa > Arthropoda > Insecta > Lepidoptera > Erebidae > Euclidia > Euclidia mi. Next base: position 57,173 of record CALYKY020000007.1, read on the forward strand.
GCTGGGAAAAGGAATATATAGCTGAACTACAACAGCGCTCCAAATGGCGTACTAATTCAGCATCCCTGCAAGTTGGAGATTTAGTTCTTCTCCAGGAGGATAACGTCCCACCACTGAGCTGGCGAATGGGACGAGTCAGCCGCCTGTTCCCTGGAACCGACGGCGTCACACGAGTCGCAGACGTGGAGACTACCAGAGGCTGCTTCAGGAGGCCTCTCACACGGATCTGCCCCTTGCCTACATCTTTACCGGATGACGACTAACGCAGTTGAAAGGAGTCTTTCAACTGGGGGGAAGATGTCTGCGCTGCATAAACGCCTGATCATTTTAAATGGCATCAAGTTACTCGTTTAAGTAATACTGTACCTGACTCCTAAATTTATTTTACTTACACCCGCACATATTTTTGTTATTCGATTTCTAATTTTGTTACGCTGGCATCAATACGTAAAAACTGCGAATCATTGTAATACTTAATGACAAAAAAGCAAGATTAAAGCTGTTATCAACGGAATCTGAGGTTTTCATTACAAAACTTTGTCTACTATTACACACTATATTTAAAAACGTTTTCTTTTTAAACTTACACTCATACATCGCCTAGAAACATGAATAATGATGTACCTGAAACAAAAAAGTTACAAATTAATAACAAACACAAAAACTCTTAACAATCCTACTTAAACACAAACATAAGAAAAGAAAGCAACTTTTATTTAAACTGAGCTTATTTCACGGCTTTTGATACTGCGACCCGAAACCTAATTATACAGGGCCTCCCTTGACACGAAGAACCTAGCGACATCTAGCCAATTCTATCCGAATTACTAAGTCCCGATAGAGGAAAACTGGAGGAAAATTACATTTCGCAAAGCATTTGAACATTTGAACGGAAATGCATGCTTATACTTTTGCTCTTAAAAGTTCTGTTAAAGTCTTTGTTGTAGTTATTATTTGTAAGTTTAACGATGTGGAGCTTTTTGTTTAAAAATAATAATATACTGTTACTTGTTACATGTTATGTGTATTAATGGAAATTGTACGTGAGTTTAGGACTTTTATTCCCTTTTGTTATTTTTTTATGTAATTTAAAAAGATTTATTTTATGCAATCATCCGATTTCAGACGCAAATTACTTTTTTTATAAACAAATGAAATAGATAAAAAAGATATAATACTTTTTATTATATTATGTACCTAGAAGCTATTATTGGTGTTTTAGTTGACCAAAAAAATAAATAAATACTATTTACTTCTGTGTGACCAACCTTGATACTTGAAACATGTAGATGTAATAACTTTTGTATAAATTAAATTATTTTAGCTATCCTTGTTGCTAATAGTCCTGGCGTAAAAAATATATAAGACGACTGAATTATAAAAAATCAAAAAGGGTCAAATCCGCCGCTTTGATAATCAGACCTGCCCAAGACTTCAGAAACATCTTATAAGAGACATAAGACTGCACCTCATAAGTCACACAATAGCTACATAATAAACATAAAACAGATCTGCTTTTAAAGTTGCAAGCGCAATTCCTTACATCCAAATAATATACTAAAAGTTGAAATTATTCAAAACAATCTCAAGTTTTATTACTGAACACGCGAAACTTTTACGGAAACGAACAAGTAATAAACCAATACAGAATATAGTTAAGTACGTGGAATATTTACCATTTGAATTTTGATGAAGAGCGGCATACGCTAAATCTTTGCATTGGGAAGGATCATCGTTATTATCTGAAACTTTATTTTAAACAACTAGGAACAAATCTTTTATTGCGGGACAGTAACTAGGCATATATGATCTTCGTGACAGCCGGCAACGTGCCGGTGACAAACAAGATTTAATACAATCAAGATTTAATACTCATCGCATTAATCCTAATACCCCAGCGAGACATTGCGTGTAATAGGCTTGAGTCCTAAAATGTTATAAGCGATTGATCCTTTATTAGATGTTAAACTGAAATACCTGACTTGTTCTTCAAAAATCGATCAGCAACATTACTAATTACGGATTTTTAAAAACCTTTTTGAATTTGACACGAAAACTCTGTAAACCATCATGGCGGTTGAGTAATATCACTAAGTCCAAAACAAAACAAACCGTGAATGAAGTCTGGTCTGTTGTACCCACTACTATTTTTTTATATTCGATTTGTCAAATCGAATATAAAAAAGGTAGAAAGTTTGAATTTTAGTTGTATTTACTACTAAAACGTCAATAACATGAATGGCGGACGTACTGTTTGACGTAATGCTCTTTGATTGGTGTTCACTGTCACAAGAATAAATACATAAATTTTTAGTTTTAGGATCCTAAAAATAACTTTAATCTTACCTTTTTATAATAAATAATAAACTTTATTGTCATCTTAAAATCATAATGAATGTATAGATGCTACAATCAAACCGATTTATTCTTATTGGACACAAGCCTATTGTGGGTAACATGCTAATGCAACTGGAATTCGCTTGACAGTCAATGGCAGGCCAAGTTGACTTTTGCACGAATATGATAACCTCGAAGAACCAAATGCTGTATTCCGAATTAAGCAGCATTTCGCGGGACAATGCCACCATAGTTGATATACTATAACTAGACAAATGCCACTCCTCTATTATATAGGTAGTAGGTATGATTTACAAAGTCAAACATCAATAGATTTTCTTTCTAAATAATGGTTATACTCTGATTATATTTTTAAACGTTGTGATGCAATACTGGGTAAACAATACACCAATCCAAAGCAAGTTCATCAAGAATTAAATAAAAGTGAAAATGTTCTTACATGCAGTATGACGCAGGTGAAATCGCAGTATTTTCATTGCCGGCAAACAGCTATCCGTAAAGCTATTCGAATTTTATGCTCAAAATGTTCTCTAGGACCAAACTAAGAATCCTACAGTTGTGCAGAATCAATACATTGGAGGCGATGGCCTGTTTACGTCATAACTAAGACGCGCCGTTCCGCGAAAAGTGTGAAAATCCTTGTGTTTTTAGCTTACAAACAGTTTGTTACTCACTCAAGCCATATAATATATGGAAAAACTGATTGATATGACGTAACGAGACACAATGCTAACCCAAAAAAGATAGGTGAAGTTTTTAACTGCGTGCAGTTATGTTGGTTAGCAAAATTTTGTTAGTACATGTTTTTTACAGTTTTTTTATAGTTCCACCTATACATTCTATACTGCATTTCGCAGTCCCCTGTTAAGACTGACTTAAGCCTCACCTAATTTGCTCTACAGTAGCACTGTAAGTCAATAGTAGGATTTAGCCTGCTATATACTATGCTGGGAGAGGCCTATGGCCAGCGTGGACTGCAACAGACATACATACATACACATACACATACATACATAGTCTCACGCCTATATCCCCGAAGAGGTAGGCAGAGGTATATTGCTACATCCACTTTTCGCCAGATTTATTTTAGTTTTTCCCACGTAATAGGGGGCGAGCCTATTGCCGTACCGGGCACATTACCAGATTTCGTGCTGCTATTGAGAATTTCCTAACGGAATACATTTATGCCGCGAGACCAACGAGGCAGTTGAATGCAATAGACTGATTGACGGTTGATGATGATGATACCATGCTGGCCCGGCGGGCTCCTGCAGGGTTTGAAATTGAGTTTACCATCCCTTCCTATACAGAGGATGAATGAAATGGTATCAAAACGAATAAACATAATATATTAGAAGGTAAAGAAAAGATGATAAGTAGAAGATGAAATCGTGACCACGACTCACATGGAGGTGGAGCGTTATACCGTCTTCCAAATTACATCAATGTGTGTGTAAACACATGCGCTATAGTGCAATAGTTTGACACGCGCACCACGCCCATGTCACCGTTCTATTACTATTTATTTCTGTGCCTGGTACTTTCAAGCATAAAACCGAAAATGGGACTGTTATTAAATATGACAATGTCAATTTTCGTGTGATGTACCGTGTAACTGTAGAGTAATTACCAATATTACATTAATAGTTCAGTTAAGCTCTGCTACTCGTTCCGCTATGGTACCCGTTGGCACCTACACCACGCGTTATTAATACCTATCTGTTAGGTTGTAGGACCGCGAAACAAACGAGAGCTTGTGCAGTTGATCGTGTTTACAAATTGAAAAGGATTAACTTGAGCACTACAAACTTTTAAAAATAAATGTATTATTTTGAAGTTCATAAACGTCACATGGGGACCCAAATGAATAAAGGATTTTGACTTTGACTGATTGCTAGAACTATAGGTTATTGAGATAGAATATTCTAGACTTCGCCCTCGGCTCCCCAGGCGTGAATTCTAAACCTGAAACTTTCTCAGGAATCAGATTATTTTTTAGTGAAAACGGTACAAAAGAAGAGATTTTGAGATTACTACTACATTTTTTTTAATTTTTTTATTAAAGAAGTTGTCCGTGTGGTGACGGATTAAGAATATGGAATGTGACCACCCCATATCATGCCATGGGTGTCGTAAGAGCCGACAGAGGTTGCATATTGAAGGGTTGTGGGATAATTAAAAGTATCTTCCAGCTTTTAATTAGTTTATTTAAATATTAACTAGCACGACAACATGACAGTGTTAACGGTGCGCGCGACCTTTTTATAGTTAATATAGTTTTTGTTAGATGGCACTGCTCACGTTATTCGCAATACCATAACACCTCCCCTCGAAGTAGTGAGCATGCATATGTTTAAATACATTCATCCATCATGCCTAAATTACGCAAACACTCATGATGCTTTGTACCACTCAAACCTTTGGTCAAAACATCAGCAGGCATTCGGTCAGTACATAAATTTCTAAGGTCAATCACACCTTGTTCACACTTATCACGAATGAAATGGTGGCGTACATCGATATGTTTCGTTCCAGAATGGTATTTTTTGCTTTGAGCAAGTTTGATTGCACCTTGGTTATCGTTAAACATCGTCACGCACTCACACTTTATTCCAATACTAGTCAAAACATCGCGCAAATACATGGCTTCTTACGTAGCTTCTGAAATAGCCATATATTCGGCTTCGGTGCTCGATAAAGCAATGGTCCGTTGCTTTCGCGCCTCCCAACTGATTGGGGCACCTGCAATATAATAAATGCAAAACTGGAATAGGATCTACGGTCTATTATATTTCCACCCCAATCTGCATCCACCACGCCAAACAGAGGCAAACCAGTCCTTTCATACACTAGTCCGTAATCTGACGTACCCTTTAAATATCGTAACACACGTTTAGCAGCCTTCCCATGACTAATGTCATAATTTGTATTAAATTGACTTAAATAATTGACGGCGTATGAAATGTCTGGTCTCGTTGATACAGCTAAATGCATCAAAGCACCAATCAAATTCTGATATGGATACTGTTCCATTATATCATGCTTAACACATTCAGGTTTTAATAATTTAACATTCACATCCATAGGCGTAACGGTAGGTTTGCAATCACTCATTCCAAATCGTTCTAACACTTTATCTATATATGATTTTTGACTTAAATACAATGTATTTTTATCATCGCGCCTAAATTCAATTCCTAAACAGGTAGATATTTCTCCCATATCTTTCATTTCAAATACACTTCTTAATTGTAATTGTTTCTTAACAGTATTCATCCATCCATAATCGTTTGTCCCTAGAATAATATCATCGACATAGATACCTATTAACATAATTCGCTCTCCTTATCGCGCGAAAAATAGACAAGGATCCTGTAACATCGCCTCAAAGCCAATATCATTCAACATTTTTACTAACCTTTTATACCACTGCAATCCTGATTGCCGCAAACCATGCAAAGATTTATTAATAAACACACACTGTCCATGCATTCATCAAGAGCTTTCTTCCAGCGGTTAGCTGTCTCCAGTATATTCATATCTGTTATTATTTTCTTCTGCGAACCAACTTTTCTTTTGCGAGTACTCTCTCTAGAACATCGCTTAACTGATCTGGAATTTCCATATAAACCTCTTCTTCAAGTGAACCATTCAAGTAAGCTGTTACTACATCCATTTGATGGACTCGTAATCCTAATTCTGCCGACAAGGCAGCAATTAACCTTATAGATGACGATCTCACCACAGGGGATGAGGTTTCATGGAAATCCTCCCCTGGCCGTTGTGAACATCCTTTTGCGACAAGACGCACTTTCTTGCCAGTACTTTTAGTACTAAATACAAATCTGTTTCCAATAACTTTTCGTTGTTTTGGTCTTGGTACAATTTCCCATGTTTTGTTTTTCATCTGTGACAGGTACTCATTTTCTAAAGCTGTTTTCCAACCATTTACGTCACTTCTTTTCTCTATATCTTCCCACGTCATTGGTTCTATCATTGCTATCCCTGCACTTATTTCTTCATTCGGTTCATCTTCTGGTTCATTTCCATCGCTATCGGTAGTATCTTCTTTTACTGTATTATATTCTTTTCGCGGTCTACCTGTCTGACCAGTACGAATAAGGCGAGGCCTTCCTCTTCCTCTCTTAGAAGGTTGTATTAAATTTTCCCATGAAAAAGTAGAGTTCCTCTTTCTATGTATTTGACCTCTATCTTCTATTGGTTCATTAACTCTTTCAAGTGATTTTCTTGGTCTACCTCCATCTCTTCTAGCTCTTAATATGTTCCGTTTTTCTTTACTTTTGTTATTGAATTCTATGCTTATTTGTTCTTCATCAGTGTCTTCTTCTTCTTCGTTAAGTATCTCTTTATATTCATGGCTAGACGCTGTCTCACTCATAACTTTCACGTCACGGGTTATAATAATCTTTCTAGTCCTAGGATTATGTATTCTATATGCTTTTGATTGAGTATCATAACCCACAAATATTCCTAACTGAGAACGTGTTTCAAATTTATCCTTTCGGTTTTCCCTTATCTTTATAATAGGCTTTTGAGCCAAACACGTGCATATATATTAAGGTAGGTTTCTTTCCTTTCCAGACCGTAAAAGGTATTTGACCATTTAAAGCTGTAGTTGGACACCGATTTCTTATATAATTAGCAGTATTAATTGCTTCTGCCCAAAATGAAGGTGGACTTCCTCCTTGACTCATCATACAGTGAGCCATCTCAACCAATGTCCTATTCTTTCTCTCAGCAATCCCATTTTGTTGAGGTGTATACGGCACGGTGTATTCTCAAAAAATCATCAAATTCATTATTCACGTATTCTCGTCCATTATCAGTCTGTAGATTATTTTTCTTCTTCCCAGTAAAATTTTCTACATAGGCTTTGTAGGTTTTAAATACACTTAGGACATCACTTTTACTTGCTATGAAATAGACTTCGCACCATCTAGATTTATCGTCAATAAACGTAACAAAATATTTTTTACCGCCGTAAGACTGATGGTTCATCGGTCCACAAACGTCACTATGAACTATTTCTAGTAATTCGCTCGTACGATCTTCCCTTTTCCTAGGAAAAGGTGTGGAAGTCACTAATGCAAATCTCACATTCAGACATCTTTTCGTCATCTTTGAACGTTAGTCCGTGTACTAAACCACTCTTCGCCATAGCTTTCAGGCCGCGTTCGTTGAGGTGTCCAAGACGTTGGTGCCACATATCTATTGAATTTTTTGCATCTTGAACATTATTGACGGAGTTATGACTCATTCGTACATAATATAGATTGCCAACTCTGTCTGCACGCATATGAATTTTTTCATTGTTATCAATCACAATCGCATCATTTTTCCTGAAGCGAACTTCGAACCCACGATCTGTCATCTTGGCCACTGATAATAAATTTGTTCGTAGATCGGATACATAAAACACCTTTTCTATGTCGATCTGGCGTTCTTCATTGCCCGTGTCTACTGATATTCTTACCATACCAGTGCCATTAATTTGTGTTTTGTCGCTATTCGCTAAATTTAATTCGGAATCTAGTCGTGTAAAGCCGTTGATCATTTGCTTATCGTTGCACATATGACCCGTACATCCACTATCAATGCACCAAATAGGGTTTAACTTCTCACCTAACATAACCTCTTCGGCAGCACTCAATAACATTGTTGTCTTTTGCACCTCATCCTCATGATATTCCATCTTTTGTGCACTTTGTTTATGCTTATTGATATACTTAGTTCTGCATTCTCTCGCAAAATGCTCACGACGACCACAACGATGGCATTCAATGTTACTTTTATAAGCCTGGTTGTCATTATTCTTCTTCAAATTGACATTTTTATGTTTATTGACACGTTTGACGAATAGTGCTCTCTGGTCAGTTGTCTTGGACTTACGAGCTTCATAATCCTCGATAATCTTGACCTTTAACGTTTCCGTTGATGGTAAATCATCACGAGATTCCATTGCCGTTTTAAACATGGCGAATGAATCTGGCAAACTGTATAATAATAATATGGCTAGTAGTTCGTCTATAACTATCAAACCGATTTCCTTCAGTTTTTTAACAACATCGAAAAAATCTGCGATGTGCTTCTTCAAGTCATCATCTTCCTGCATGCGAGTCAGAACAAGTTTTTTCAATAACGAAGCTTTTCTGGCAGGTGCGCTCGACTGATACATAGATTTCAGTTTATCCCATATAGCCTTGGAACTGGCCAAACCATCCAACGCAGCTAGCTCACTTGGACTCACCGCTAACAATATGTCAGACTCAGCTTTTCTATCCATTTTCTTCCAATCAGCATATTTCGGATCGCTTAGATCTGATTTTGTCAACACGCCCGATACATAATCCCATAGATCGTTCTTAATCAAAATTGCCCGCATATGTATCTTCCATGTGTCGTAATTATCGCCAGTTAATCGATATATTTTAATAGATGAACCCATTTTGAAGTTTCTTCAACTCCAAAAAACAATAGCAGCGAATATAATCTTCGTATAAAGTAATAATGTAGTGATGTAAACAAATGACGAACGTAACTTGCGAGTCTGAATGCACTAATCACCTTTGCTAAACCATAACTTGCGTAGACGCGTTTATTACTTTAATTACGACGAACTGTTTTGGTTCAAATCACTGTTATTGTTCAATTATCAGTTTTGATTTCACACACTGGCAGTCTCTGGGCCCATAACCTGAAGGGTTGTGGGATAATTAAAAGTATCTTCCAGCTTTTAATTAGTTTATTTAAATATTAACTAGCACGACAACATGACAGTGTTAACGGTGCGCGCGACATTTTTTATAGTTAACATAGTTTTTGTTAGATGGCACTGCTCACGTTATTCGCAATACCATAACACATATTATACAGAGAACAGCACTGTAAGAGAAGGAAAACTTGATACAAACCCTATACCAACCCGTTTGGCCAGCGTGGTATAGTAGGCCAATTCCTCTTTTCAAAAGAGAGGCCTAGTCCAGCAGTGGACTGTTAAAGACTGATGACGAATTAAAAAAGTATTTATTCACATTAAAATGAGACATTTTACAAAAATAAATTAATTGTGCCAAACTGCAAAGCAGTTTGTTGGCAGCATTTTATAATTGAAATAGAAAAATGTAATAAGGGCGTCGTCTATTGATATTTCTACAATGAAAGTGAATTTTGGCAGATTTCAATAAAAAATAAATACCTCACTATGATACACCTCCAACGTAAACAGCTATTCTTCTAACCTTTGGTGTTAAAAGAATATCCGGCTCTTTGAGAGGCTTATACGGCGACATAGATCCAACGTGCAGAGGCTTTTAGAGAGTTTTAATCTAAAATGGTATGGAACACATGCCATGGAGCCTCCACAACTGCACTACTGAGTACAACTAGTTAACTGAGTACTAGCCGCAGCACATGTAGGACTATTGTTATTATATGTGGCGTCTAATTTAATTGGATTATGGGGATGGGTGATACACCTTACTATTATGTAATTTCTATTAGTTTTAATATAGTGATTAACTGAATTATCACTTTGAAGGACAGTAAACGCCTATAGACGTGATAACAATAAAACTTCAAATGTGTCTCGTTTACTGTCCGTGAAAGTGTTAATTTCCAATGAAGATATTAAATTAAGCTTTTATTATTGGAATTGAAGCATGATAATAAAGTAATCACTGGTAAAAACTACGGGAAACTTAGTGACAGCCTTCGGCATAAGAGCTTTTGAGATTCACTGTAATTGCTCTTGCCAACTGTGCCTTCGGGTCATTGCTTGACTGATGTCAACTATACTCTTGCATTTCAGATGCTATCTGCTAAATTATATGTACTAAACTAGAGAATTCTTGGCATCCTACATACTTTCCAGATCTTGCTGCAACAGATTATCAATTTTGACATAGTTTTTTATTTCTTTTTATATCCTCACGCCTGGAGATACCTACAGGCGTGAGGATAAGGGGAGGTGTAATATGACAATCACATTTAGCCGTTTGAAAAACTAAGTCCCACGTAATAGGGGCCGAGCCTATTGCCATTACCGGGCTTATTGCCAGACTTTGTGCTGCTAGTGCTACTGTTGAGAATTCGGAAAAACTCAGTAACACTTTTTCCCGACCCGGGAGTCGAATCGGGTACCACCCGATTAACAGACGCATACGCTATCCACTGGACCACGGAGACAGTAGGCAGCAGGCAGGAGGCATAATTTCTTTAGGAGAAAATATCGAATCACAGACCATACTAAGTGGTCTGGGGAACTGAATAAATGAGGCCACCAAAAGGAAAAATACAATTTTTTCATAAATATACATTGGTAAGTATGTGAGGACCTAATAATAATGTTACTGCCAAATTTATCAAACACGAATAAGCGTGATCACAATAAACACTACAAATCGTTAGCAACTTGTATAATTGAATGTGATTTCATTTCTTATGTATCTTATTTTAATGTGCTATTTTTAAATTATTATATTGCATCTGTGTACATGTTCCTATCTTCTCCGATTAACATTAATATTAGCTAGGGTTTCACAGTATTAAAAAATCATTTTCAAATATGTGATTACTATCTTTTATGATCTACTAAAAACGCGTTCACTATCCTTGTGTTTTGTTTATGCTTGATATGAACAAGTCATACTAATCCCATTATTTGTTACCTGTGTCGTGTCGCCAGCGCGTCGTCTGGTCTAAGAGCTCGATGATTTCGAGGAATATTTGTAACGATACAAATAAGGGCAGGTACAGGACCTGTAACCCAGAAGCCCTTACAATTAAGCTAGCTTAAAACACCCAACTGCTATTTGTACTCCGAAACATCTGCAAACCCGAAGCGACAAGCATTTATTTGTATCGTTACAAATATTCCTCGAAATCATCGAGCTCTTAGACCAGACGACGCGCTGGCGACACGACACAGGTAACAAATAATGGGATTAGTATGACTTGTTCATATCAAGCATAAACAAAACACAAGGATAGTGAACGCGTTTTTAGTAGATCATAAAAGATAGTAATCACATATTTGAAAATGATTTTTTAATACTGTGAAACCCTAGCTAATATTAATGTTAATCGGAGAAGATAGGAACATGTACACAGATGCAATATAATAATTTAAAAATAGCTCATTAAAATAAGATACATAAGAAATGAAATCACATTCAATTATACAAGTTGCTAACGATTTGTAGTGTTTATTGTGATCACGCTTATTCGTGTTTGATAAATTTGGCAGTAACATTATTATTAGGTCCTCACATACTTACCAATGTATATTTATGAAAAAATTGTATTTTTCCTTTTGGTGGCCTCATTTATTCAGTTCCCCAGACCACTTAGTATGGTCTGTGATTCGATATTTTCTCCTAAAGAAATTATGCCTCCTACCTGCTGCCTACTGTCTCCGTGGTCCAGTGGATAGCGTATGCGTCTGTTAATCGGGTGGTACCCGATTCGACTCCCGGGTCGGGAAAAAGTGTTACTGAGTTTTTCCGAATTCTCAACAGTAGCACTAGCAGCACAAAGTCTGGCAGTAAGCCCGGTAATGGCAATAGGCTCGGCCCCTATTACGTGGGACTTAGTTTTTCAAACGGCTAAATGTGATTGTCATATTACACCTCCCCTTATCCTCACGCCTGTAGGTATCTCCAGGCGTGAGGATATAAAAAGAAATAAAAAACTATGTCAAAATTGATAATCTGTTGCAGCAAGATCTGGAAAGTATGTAGGATGCCAAGAATTCTCTAGTTTAGTACATATAATTTAGCAGATAGCATCTGAAATGCAAGAGTATAGTTGACATCAGTCAAGCAATGACCCGAAGGCACAGTTGGCAAGAGCAATTACAGTGAATCTCAAAAGCTCTTATGCCGAAGGCTGTCACTAAGTTTCCCGTAGTTTTTACCAGTGATTACTTTATTATCATGCTTCAATTCCAATAATAAAAGCTTAATTTAATATCTTCATTGGAAATTAACACTTTCACGGACAGTAAACGAGACACATTTGAAGTTTTATTGTTATCACGTCTATAGGCGTTTACTGTCCTTCAAAGTGATAATTCAGTTAATCACTATATTAAAACTAATAGAAATTACATAATAGTAAGGTGTATCACCCATCCCCATAATCCAATTAAATTAGACGCCACATATAATAACAATAGTCCTACATGTGCTGCGGCTAGTACTCAGTTAACTAGTTGTACTCAGTAGTGCAGTTGTGGAGGCTCCGTGGCATGTGTTCCATACCATTTTAGATTAAAACTCTCTAAAAGCCTCTGCACGTTGGATCTATGTCGCCGTATAAGCCTCTCAAAGAGCCGGATATTCTTTTAACACCAAAGGTTAGAAGAATAGCTGTTTACGTTGGAGGTGTATCATAGTGAGGTATTTATTTTTTATTGAAATCTGCCAAAATTCACTTTCATTGTAGAAATATCAATAGACGACGCCCTTATTACATTTTTCTATTTCAATTATAAAATGCTGCCAACAAACTGCTTTGCAGTTTGGCACAATTAATTTATTTTTGTAAAATGTCTCATTTTAATGTGAATAAATACTTTTTTAATTCGTCATCAGTCTTTAACAGTCCACTGCTGGACTAGGCCTCTCTTTTGAAAAGAGGAATTGGCCTACTATACCACGCTGGCCAAACGGGTTGGTATAGGGTTTGTATCAAGTTTTCCTTCTCTTACAGTGCTGTTCTCTGTATAATGTGTGTTATGGTATTGCGAATAACGTGAGCAGTGCCATCTAACAAAAACTATGTTAACTATAAAAAATGTCGCGCGCACCGTTAACACTGTCATGTTGTCGTGCTAGTTAATATTTAAATAAACTAATTAAAAGCTGGAAGATACTTTAAATTATCCCACAACCCTTCAGGTTATGGGCCCAGAGACTACCAGTGTGTGTGAAATCAAAACTGATAATTGAACAATAACAGTGATTTGAACCAAAACAGTTCGTCGAAATTAAAGTAATAAACGCGTCTACGCAAGTTATGGTTTAGCAAAGGTGATTAGTGCATTCAGACTCGGAAGTTACGTTCTTCATTTGTTTACATCACTACATTATTACTTTATACGAAGATTATATTCGCTGCTATTGTTTTTTGGAGTTGAAGAAACTTCAAAATGGGTTCATCTATTAAAATATATCGATTAACTGGCGATAATTACGACACATGGAAGATACATATGCGGGCAATTTTGATTAAGAACGATCTATGGGATTATGTATCGGGCGTGTTGACAAAATCAGATCTAAGCGATCCGAAATATGCTGATTGGAAGAAAATGGATAGAAAAGCTGAGTCTGACATATTGTTAGCGGTGAGTCCAAGTGAGCTAGCTGCGTTGGATGGTTTGGCCAGTTCCAAGGCTATATGGGATAAACTGAAATCTATGTATCAGTCGAGCGCACCTGCCAGAAAAGCTTCGTTATTGAAAAAACTTGTTCTGACTCGCATGCAGGAAGATGATGACTTGAAGAAGCACATCGCAGATTTTTTCGATGTTGTTAAAAAACTGAAGGAAATCGGTTTGATAGTTATAGACGAACTACTAGCCATATTATTATTATACAGTTTGCCAGATTCATTCGCCATGTTTAAAACGGCAATGGAATCTCGTGATGATTTACCATCAACGGAAACGTTAAAGGTCAAGATTATCGAGGATTATGAAGCTCGTAAGTCCAAGACAACTGACCAGAGAGCACTATTCGTCAAACGTGTCAATAAACATAAAAATGTCAATTTGAAGAAGAATAATGACAACCAGGCTTATAAAAGTAACATTGAATGCCATCGTTGTGGTCGTCGTGGGCATTTTGCGAGAGAATGCAGAACTAAGTATATCAATAAGCATAAACAAAGTGCACAAAAGATGGAATATCGTGAGGATGAGGTGCAAAAGACAACAATGTTATTGAGTGCTGCCGAAGAGGTTATGTTAGGTGAGAAGTTAAACCCTATTTGGTGCATTGATAGTGGATGTACGGGTCATATGTGCAACGATAAGCAAATGATCAACGGCTTTACACGACTAGATTCCGAATTAAATTTAGCGAATAGCGACAAAACACAAATTAATGGCACTGGTATGGTAAGAATATCAGTAGACACGGGCAATGAAGAACGCCAGATCGACATAGAAAAGGTATTTTATGTATCCGATCTACGAACAAATTTATTATCAGTGGCCAAGATGACAGATCGTGGGTTCGAAGTTCGCTTCAGGAAAAATGATGCGATTGTGATTGATAACAATGAAAAAATTCATATGCGTGCAGATAGAGTTGGCAATCTATATTACGTACGAATGAGTCATAACTCCGTCAATAATGTTCAAGATGCAAAAAATTCAATAGATATGTGGCACCAACGTCTTGGACACCTCAACGAACGCGGCCTGAAAGCTATGGCGAAGAGTGGTTTAGTACACGGACTAACGTTCAAAGATGACGAAAAGATGTCTGAATGTGAGATTTGCATTAGTGACTTCCACACCTTTTCCTAGGAAAAGGGAAGATCGTACGAGCGAATTACTAGAAATAGTTCATAGTGACGTTTGTGGACCGATGAACCATCAGTCTTACGGCGGTAAAAAATATTTTGTTACGTTTATTGACGATAAATCTAGATGGTGCGAAGTCTATTTCATAGGAAGTAAAAGTGATGTCCTAAGTGTATTTAAAACCTACAAAGCCTATGTAGAAAATTTTACTGGGAAGAAAAAAAAGAATCTACAGACTGATAATGGACGAGAATACGTGAATAATGAATTTGATGATTTTTTGAGAATACACCGTGCCGTATACACCTCAACAAAATGGGATTGCTGAGAGAAAGAATAGGACATTGGTTGAGATGGCTCGCTGTATGATGCGTCAAGGAGGAAGTCCACCTTCATTTTGGGCAGAAGCAATTAATACTGCTAATTATATAAGAAATCGGTGTCCAACTACAGCTTTAAATGGTCAAATACCTTTTACGGTCTGGAAAGGAAGGAAACCTACCTTAATATATATGCACGTGTTTGGCTCAAAAGCGTATTATAAAGATAAGGGAAAACCGAAAGGAAAATTTGAGTCACGTTCTCAGTTAGGAATATTTGTGGGTTATGATACTCAATCAAAAGCATATAGAATACATGATCCTAGGACTAGAAAGATTATTATAACCCGTGACGTGAAATTTATGAGTGAGACAGCGTCTAGCCATGAATATAAAGAGATACTTAACGAAGAAGAAGACGACACTGATGAAGAACAAATAAGCATAGAATTCAATAACAAAAGTAAAGAAAAACGGAACATATTAAGAGCTAGAAGAGATGGAGATAGACCAAGAAAATCACTTGAAAGAGTTAATGAACCAATAGAAGATAGAGTTCAAATACATAGAAAGAGGAACTCTACTTTTTCATGGGAAAATTTAATACAACCTTCTAAGAGAGGAAGAGGAAGGCCTCGCCTTATTCGTACTGGTCAGACAGGTAGACCGCGAAAAGAATATAATACAGTAAAAGAAGATACTACCGATAGCGATGGAAATGAACCAGAAGATGAACCGAATGAAGAAATGAGTGCAGGGATAGCAATGATAGAACCAATGACGTGGGAAGATATAGAGAAAAGAAGTGACGTAAATGGTTGGAAAACAGCTTTAGAAAATGAGTACCTGTCACAGATGAAAAACAAAACATGGGAAATTGTACCAAGACCAAAACAACGAAAAGTTATTGGAAACAGATTTGTGTTTAGTACTAAAAGTACTGGCAAGAAAGTGCGTCTTGTCGCAAAAGGATGTTCACAACGGCCAGGGGAGGATTTCCATGAAACCTCATCCCCTGTGGTGAGATCGTCATCTATAAGGTTAATTGCTGCCTTGTCGGCAGAATTAGGATTACGAGTCCATCAAATGGATGTAGTAACAGCTTACTTGAATGGTTCACTTGAAGAAGAGGTTTATATGGAAATTCCAGATCAGTTAAGCGATGTTCTAGAGAGAGTACTCGCAAAAGAAAAGTTGGTTCGCAGAAGAAAATAATAACAGATATGAATATACTGGAGACAGCTAACCGCTGGAAGAAAGCTCTTGATGAATGCATGGACAGTGTGTGTTTATTAAAAAAATCTTTGTATAGTTTGCGGCAATCAGGATTGCAGTGGTATAAAAGGTTAGTAAAAATGTTGAATGATATTGGCTTTGAGGCGATGTTACAGGATCCTTGTCTATTTTTCGCGCGATAAGGAGAGCGAATTATGTTAATAGGTATCTATGTCGATGATATTATTCTAGGGACAAACGATTATGGATGGATGAATACTGTTAAGAAACAATTAGGAAGTGTATTTGAAATGAAAGATATGGGAGAAATATCTACCTGTTTAGGAATTGAATTTAGGCGCGATGATAAAAAAACATTGTATTTAAGTCAAAAATCATATATAGATAAAGTGTTAGAACGATTTGGAATGAGTGATTGCAAACCTACCGTTACGCCTATGGATGTGAATGTTAAATTATTAAAACCTGAATGTGTTAAGCATGATATAATGGAACAGTATCCATATCAGAATTTGATTGGTGCTTTGATGCATTTAGCTGTATCAACAAGACCAGACATTTCATACGCCGTCAATTATTTAAGTCAATTTAATACAAATTATGACATTAGTCATGGGAAGGCTGCTAAACGTGTGTTACGATATTTAAAGGGTACGTCAGATTACGGACTAGTGTATGAAAGGACTGGTTTGCCTCTGTTTGGCGTGATGGATGCAGATTGGGGTGGAAATAAAATAGACCGTAGATCCTATTCCGGTTTTGCATTTATTATATTGCAGGTGCCCCAATCAGTTGGGAGACGCGAAAGCAACGGACCATTGCTTTATCGGCAAAGTTAAGCAACGCTTGCACAGGTTACCAGTTGGATGGGTGATCGTGTGTGGCATTTTCATCTGAGCGCTACCGTGCTTCGGAGGGCACGTAAAGCTGTCGGTCCCGGCTCTTGTCTATGGATAAGGGTCGTTAGGCCATGTCGGAGGCCTTTGGGCGGTCTGAAAAAACTCCGACACCAGAGTTGGCCACACACTCACACGAAAAACAAACAAACAATTGCTTTATCGAGCACCGAAGCCGAATATATGGCTATTTCAGAAGCTACTAAAGAAGCCATGTATTTGCGCGATGTTTTGACTAGTATTGGAATAAAGTGTGAGTGCGTGACGATGTTTAACGATAACCAAGGTGCAATCAAACTTGCTCAAAGCAAAAATTACCATTCTCGAACGAAACATATCGATGTACGCCACCATTTCATTCGTGATAAGTGTGAACAAGGTGTGATTGACCTTAGAAATTTATGTACTGACCGAATGCCTGCTGATGTTTTGACCAAAGGTTTGAGTGGTACAAAGCATCATGAGTGTTTGCGTAATTTAGGCATGATGGATGAATGTATTTAAACATATGCATGCTCACTACTTCGAGGGGAGGTGTTATGGTATTGCGAATAACGTGAGCAGTGCCATCTAACAAAAACTATGTTAACTATAAAAAATGTCGCGCGCACCGTTAACACTGTCATGTTGTCGTGCTAGTTAATATTTAAATAAACTAATTAAAAGCTGGAAGATACTTTTAATTATCCCACAACCCTTCAATATGCACCCTCTGTCGCCTCTTACGACACCCATGGCATGATATGGGGTGGTCACATTCCATATTCTTAATCCGTCACCACACGGACAACTTCTTTAATAAAAAAATTAAAAAAATGTAGTAGTAATCTCAAAATCTCTTCTTTTGTACCGTTTTCACCAAAAAATAGTCTGATTCCTGAGAAAGTTTCAGGTTTAGAATTCACGCCTGGGGAGCCGAGGGCGAAGTCTAGAATATTCTATCTCAATAACCTATAGTTCTAGCAATCAGTCAAAGTCAAAATCCTTTATTCATTTGGGTCCCCATGTGACGTTTATGAACTTCAAAATAATACATTTATTTTTAAAAGTTTGTAGTGCTCAAGTTAATCCTTTTCAATTTGTAAACACGATCAACTGCACAAGCTCTCGTTTGTTTCGCGGTCCTACAACCTAACAGATAGGTATTAATAACGCGTGGTGTAGGTGCCAACGGGTACCATAGCGGAACGATTAGCAGAGCTTAACTGAACTATTAATGTAATATTGGTAATTACTCTACAGTTACACGGTACATCACACGAAAATTGACATTGTCATATTTAATAACAGTCCCATTTTCGGTTTTATGCTTGAAAGTACCAGGCACAGAAATAAATAGTAATAGAACGGTGACATGGGCGTGGTGCGCGTGTCAAATTATTGCACTATAGCGCATGTGTTTACACATGTTGTACAACATTATTCTGCCTGACAATCAGCAATGGTCAGTTTTTATATAAACAATAACATAATTTCATTTTCTACAGCTACATCACACGCACACATCGATAATAATTCCTTAGTGTCCCCTCATTATCTATACGTCACTGTGGGCGGGGCTTGCTAAAATGTGGCACGCGCGAAATGTACGCGATGACGTGATATTCACCATTCTATTACTATTTATTTCTGTGGTACCAGGTATAAATAAATGCCAGATATTTTTAGCAATACCAGTACAGTATTTACTAAATTTGATACCTGCAAAAAGTAAACAACACATTTACTAAAATTTGGGTTTCGTATTGGTTTGCTTCGCATCTAACGCCTAGCGCTATGCGGTTTACGTACCAGCGAAGATAATAGCGGAGCGGTAAGCAAGTAAAAACTACAGATAAAACCTGAACAAAACAATACATTCAAGAACTGTAGACTACTTGAGAAATCAATTAAATTGATACAATAAACGGTATAGTCCATCGGAAAGAGTAGGAATTAATATATTTAACTCTTGCATTATTGACTGACTGACAAAGAAATACAGCAGCCAAAATTGGCATGTATTTTCTTGGGGACCGTGGGTGTATTAAGATGAATTGCTTGAATTTGCAGAGGTATCAGGCAGAAACGTTTATATTGAATAAATGTGGAAACGAAGCTGTGGGCATTCTCTCTTCAAGTTCAGTTGACAAGTTCACTTAAATCCATCGTTTCTTTTATCAATAATATTTTCTCACGAATCTTCCATTTATGAAACATTCGTTCATAGTCCAAAGTTTGCAACAAAGTTTGTACTGTACCTAATAACTCGTAATTTTAGTGCCTGGGTAATCAAAATAACCATGTTGCACTTTGTAAAATGATGATAAAAGTATTGACACTGATACTCAAATAAGCATCGCAGTAACCATGCACGTAATGTATCGTGGCTGAAATCGCAACTTAAAATAATAAAAAATAAGTACCTCGCGTATTTAACTTGATTCAGAAGCGCATTTCATATAACGAGCGATAATTTTCAGTTGGTTCACCACGCTCTCACTAGAGCCCCACATTTTACACTCTTATCTTTCCTTATACAGAATTATCGCCGAGAAAACTGTTTCAGAAACTTTTATAGTAAACGTAAAATTTATAGGGTTGAAGTGTGAACGTAGGCAGGTTTTGAATTTATTTTTATAGCAAAACGATCATGGGAATGCGCTTGTTATCAATTTTAATAGCGTTGATATACCGGGTTGACTTTATGTGGGTATTTTTCGTAAAAAGGAAATTTTGGTAGAGGTTTATCAAGAGTATTACTAAAATAACGCTGTTTGGCCTTGTTTTATTCTGAGTTCTTTGAACCCATGTGCTTGGCGCATAAAGTAAACAACACATTTACTAAAAAATATCAGCTTTTTTACTTTCACTTTATATTAGGACAGCCATTAACTTTTAAGACTGTCAAAGATGCGAAGTTGCCTCTTATTTCTTACTATAGGTATGAACTACCCCTCAGCTGTCAGCGATTCTTTAGCATGTTGACATACTTATCATATATGACTATCTATTTAATAACCTTATATCTTATCGTCTGTTAGCAATCAAACTATAACACGAATACACATATATAATGCTCAAATACTAAGGGTTGAGCTACACCTATCAGCACCGCATCGCACTTTTATATGCTTCTATCCTTTTCTGTCACTTAGGACCGTCATTTACTAGAGCGAGAAAGAGAGACGGAACGCTTCAGCATGCCGCGGAATCGAAAAGGCGATCGTGTTCCCTTTCTCTTTCTCGCTCTAGTAAATGACGGTCCTAAGTGACAGAAAAGGATAGAAGCATATAAAAGTGCAATGCGGTGCTGATAGGTGTAGCTCAACCCTAAGGCGTAAAAACTCATATAAGCAAACCATTCGCCACCATATTTCTTTTCTAATTAAAAATATTCTCACAAAGCTTTAGAAGGGGAGGACCCACATTCCGTATGGAATTGTTAGTATTAATTCACGAACTAATTGCGCTGTATACTTGCGTTACATGTGAGCGCAATCAACATATACTCACATTCGTTGAATCTTCAAGCGAAGCAGAAGTTTTCGGTCTGAATTTAGAAGAAAATGTATGTTTGTAATATCATTTTAAACAAGATTTTCTTGTTTAAAATTCTGTTCAGTAATATTAGGTTGATGTATACTAATCGCGAAACTTCTAAATCGATATAAAACTTCGATACTAAACGCCTTCAACGTGAAATTTCACAACACGGAACAAAAAAATGTTCATCGCATGTTGCTCCAAAGGGTTTTATTGTTTACTGTGTTATGCCGTAATCATATTGTCTACCAGGCATTTTACAGCAAACGAATAATATTCCACATATATCTCTGATTTCATTTGCCGTGAAATCTAAATTTAAAATACAAACAATTTTACCACAAACTCTGCTCACCCTATTTGGAAGCTACAAAAAGCAGAACAACACCGTGCAAAACGTAAAACAAATGACGCCCTTAAAATTGTAATAACTTTTTTATACGTTCTACTCGCGCGCTGTTGAAAAGGGCCGAATTGTTTGCGAGTTGACCCTTTTCCATGTTATCCATATAATTCAGATAAATACGAAAAAAATACGCCTTTAGTCGTCTGAATATCGTTTGGAATCCGTTTGGAGGTTATCGAGATTGAACAAAAGCGGTTATGTGGAACATACAAGTCGAAAGCCTAGTCGAAAGCTTTCGAACGCATTAATGATACAGAGAGATTTATTTATTTGAAACACGAGTAAACAGCCTTTGTTGTCGACAGCCAGCCAGGATTTAGAAGTGAATACTTTTTAAGGTCGTTGTTCTTGATGGTTATGGTTTTCGTATTATACATTTATAGTGTCTGTGTCTATGTTTTATAAACATTATTTATAACACAAGTATGTTTTAAGAATGTGATGTGGTATCCAAGTGATCTGTTTAATTTCTACGTTGTTACGTTAGCAGAGCAACGTGCAATTTTGATGGATGATTGAAACCCGATTATGAGTATATGTATATAGCATACCTAATATTAAAATTCAAGATATAAAAGTAAAAGTAGTAAGTAAGAGATGTTAATACTAAACCGTTGGTTATTATAAATACATATGTATTACAGAGTAGTAATACATCGATAAAATTAGAATTCAAGTTACTGCGACGCTACTACTATCTGCTTTGACATTTAAAAAAAACTGATTTTGCGTCTGTGAAAAAATAAAACAGAAATTTATAATAATAATAATCATTTATTTTCAGGTAATAAAAACCCATAGATATATACCTTATAGACTAACATACATAAAATAAAATATCTAACAGGTGTTGTTCACGGCTTCATGTTACGCTGAGTGGTATTGCGTAACCTCCCATGAAAACGCCGATACACGACACCCTTCGGCCAAAACTCTTCCTTGAGGAAAGTCTCAAGATGTTGAGTCGGCACCCGCACCACGTACGACTTGAAGTTGGTGTTATGCCAACTTGTTGGCAAATGTAATTTATAAAAATACATTTGCCAACAAGAATGCAACATAATAAAACTGCAAAAGTATGATAAAATCATGAAATAAATTGTAATACCTAATATATCACATACACATAACAACATCTAGTTCCAAACTAAGCAGAACTTGTAATATGGGTACTAGACAATAGATAAACATATGTACATTATACACAAAAGTATATATATATATATAAGACTAACATCCATCCAGGGCTAGTATCTGGAAACTTGATAAGCCTGTTTGTTTAAAAATATACTATCTCGCAGTTGAGTACACTATATTCAAGGTCAGTATATTTTTAGGGTTCCGTACCTCGAAAGGATAAAACGGAACCCTTATAGGATCACTTTGTTGTCCGTCCGTCTGTCAAGACCCTTTTTCTCAGGAACAGATAAATATGTCAAACTGAAATTTATATCAAGTACTCAAATCCACTGTTACTTAGAGGTGTGTTACAACGCAATCAAAAGATACAGCCGTTTATGTCGAAAATTTCCGCAAATTTTAAGGAATCAAAACCTACAGGGTACTTCCCGTGCACTCAGAATCTTGCACAAATAAAGGAAAAATTGCAAAAACAGTAAATTTTTTGCTACATCACATAATAACATTTGTAATAATTTGAAAGCTAGCACCCCTTTCCTCATGAACGCGTATATGTATTAAATTGAAATTCATATCAAATGCTCAAGTCAAAACTAAATGGTACGTCCAGTCGATCTAGAGTCTAGAAATTTGGCATAAAGCAACATTTTACAGCACATGGGAAAATGTTAGAAAACCTTAAATTATTAGTTACATCACATATTTTTTTAATAATTTTATATACCTTCAGGTTTGTACGGAACCCTCCGTGCGCGAGTCCGACTCGCACTGGACCGGTTTTTTTAAACTAACAGGCATATCAAGTGTCAAGATGCTCGTACTTAGTAACCAGTACCCACTTTAAACTACAAGTGGTAACCGTAGTTACACTAGGTACACTTAACTCGGTATTGCTAATTATAGAATTCTAAATTAAGACCCATGTTACCGTTATCTTAGTCCCATCGACGAACTATACATGAACAAATAATTCAAGGGACGTCGTAGTCACTTCACAATGGACAAAGATACCAACAACTATGGTGGTCCCACAAGACCCTTTCCCTTACGCTCTATATGTAGAGATAAGACACATTCAGATGTGGGAACCTTACGCAAAGGAAAGTTATAGACATTTTCACAAGTTTTTTTTATAACTTGAAGAATAAGTTAGTATGTGTGAGACAAATCTTGCTTTCTAGAGCTACTATTCGTGATGCTAAGGAGTTGTTGTCAATTCACTTTTGCAATAATTTGATCGTCCAGGTCCTGAGCAGGGAATTTCTCAAAGGAGAGCAGCAAGGACTATTTGATGCACATATTACGAGATTAGAAAGTTATCTCTAAAAAACTTTAGCTTTGTTTTGAGTTTGCAATGCTGCACAGACTATATTATTCATAGGTTTTGTAAATTTGCCCCGCTAAAACACAAAAGTACTAAGCATACCGGGAACGATTGCAATAATTCTTTGTTGTATTCTGCACCTCAACAATAGTGTGTTTTAAATGGACCAAGAAACCTAGTGTTGTTTGTCAGCACGATATGTATCCATGAGTTCATCAAAAGTATGTCTAAAATTATATGAAACTTATAAGATAACAAAGATACAAAACAGAAGCATAACAAGAATTGTCTTAATTCTTAAAAGATTGTAAAGAAAATTGCTGATTTCCGTCGTTCTCCATTTATGTTCAGGACCCAAAGCCCTTACAATTAACTTAGCTTAAAACAACCAACCGCTATTTGTACTCCGAAACATCTGCGAACCCAAAACGACAAGTATTTATTTGTATCGTTACAAATATTCCTCGAAATCATTGAGCCTCTTAGACGAGACGACACGATGACGGTACGATACAGGTAACAAATTATTAGCATTATTATAATGACTTGCTGGTGAAAGCCAAAAACAATACAAAAGTGCAGAGATATAGCTTTTATAGTAGATCATAGAACAATATTTCTTACCTTGATTGATATTATTTAATAAAACGGTGAAGGAAAACATCGCGAGGAAACCTGCATGTCTGAGAGTTCTCCATAATGTTCTCGAAAGACATGTGAAGTCTGCCAACCCGCACTTGGCCAGCGTGGTGGCCTATGGCCACCACGCTTAAACTTCTCATAGTGAGAGAAGAGGCCCGTGCCCAGCAGTGGGACAGTATAAAGGGCTGATGATGATGGATGATGAGCAATATTCATACCAGACATAGTTTGAATTTTAAAACAATAGAAGAGAAACTGCACTTATCGTGCAGTAGTTTAAATGGCCATCACACTGTCAGAGTCGCTCTACTATGAGCGACTCTGACAGTGTTCGATGTAAGACGTAGAATATGTTGCTTAAATAGTTCTTTCACGTTTGGGTTTTCATTGGAACCGTTACAGGTCTTTTTTATTTCTTTTACATAACCCGCAGTAAAAATAAATCTTGTGTCACGGGAGATTTATTCAACGGACATAAAGAAACAAGACTCGGAACAACAATTTGTTAATCCGGTATTGCCTCTCATATACACAAAGTATTGCCTCGCGCGGGTTCGAAAGCATGACACTTGACGCATCGCTAAACAGCGCTGTGACTGCCGTAATGCTATACCTTTACCCCATTTATGCAGACAAATACGTACATTCACTTCGCACTTTACGGACTTTACCATGTACACAATAAAACCATCATTTTACCAACTTCACCATCATCACCGTAAACAAAACTGTCCCAAACACCATCAATATAAAAACTTTAGAACAAATTACGTACTAAGGACATACTAAACAGGTAGTAGTTCTAAAATTAAATAGCGTCGGTGCATTCCAAGCTACTTCCGTAATATAGGGCAGAGTTAAATAGGTCAACCGAATAGTCAAAGGACGCCGTCTAACTGGCGATAATGTGATTGCGTTCCTCTGAAATAACCAATTCCAGCCAGCTAAATGTGTTGAAAACTATTTACTGCGTGTTTATACCAACTCGCTGTAAATAGGATTAGAATATATTAATAAGGTGCATAAATATGTTTACTCAGAGTTGTCAAGGTTCAAAGTATTTGCACTTCTGTATTTGCGAGATGTAAAATAGTTTTTAGTACTGTATAATACTTACTATAAATTATTTTATATCACTCACTTATACAACTGCATGGACTTTTAGAAAATGGTTGGTTTGAAAATGCATGAGCTACCTACCACTGTAAGATATTGGTTTAAAATTCAGGCGCATAGCAAGCTTGAATAATTTATTTATTGTATCAAGTAATCACATGTCATATTAATACCAACTAGTCTTTACTGATGTAAAAGTGTGGCAGCAAGTATATACCTATATTAAAAAATGTTTTCTTTTTAAACTTACACTCATACATCGCCTAGAAACATGAATAATGATGTACCTGAAACAAAAAAGTTACAAATTAATAACAAACACAAAACTCTTAACAATCCTACTTAAACACAAACATAAGAAAAGAAACCAACTTTTATTTAAATTGAGCTTATTTCACGGCTTTTGATACTGCGACCCGAAACCTTATTATAAAGGGCGTCCCTTGGCACGAGGAACCTAGCGACATCTAGCCAATTCTATCCGAACTACTAAGTCCTGATAGAGGAAAACTGGAGGAAAATTACATTTCGTGAAGCATTTGAACATTTGAACGGAAATGCATGCTTATACTTTTGCTCTTGAAATACTTTGTTGTAGTTATTATTTGTAAGTTTAACGATGAGGAACTATTTGTTTAAAAATAATAATATTCTGTTACTTGTTACGTGTTATGTGTATGCCGAAAAGATTTTGACAAAATTTCATCACCCAAACAAATTTTAGCAACCTTTTTTATACCATTGCAACATTTCGAATGATTTTATAGTATTTTCGCTGTATGATGATATGCATGACAGTTCTCATTTTACGTATCACGCATACTACTTTCAACTTATGAAAATAAATTGGCAAAAAAAACAATTATTAAAAAAATATATATTAAAAATTACAAAATAAATTGATACTAGTATGTCTCTCTCTATTTTTATAATTATTATTAACTGTAAATAAATTATTTAAATATAATAAAATATAATCCTCAAAATGTCAGATGCATGAAACGAACCCTCTGTCAGTAGAGATTGACACCATTGAATCGGCATGAAAACGATGAATAGGAGCGGCCATCTTATGATCGAATACTTCAGTATGAGCGCCTTGTACCTATGCGGTTTGTGGTTCTGTCTGTTTGGCGTGTTATTTTTTTTTTTGTGTTTTATTTGGTAGGTACAATGCCAAAAATAACAAAAAATATAGTTTTAAACTCTCAAAGCCGTGAGTTAGTGCTTCGTTTGAGGATCTTCTTTGAACGAGAGCGTGCAAACGGGGGCCCGGTAATACCGATCGACAGTGTTGATTACAGAGTTGCGGCAGCTCTGCTCTGGACATCGGCAAGGCTTCAGTTTCTCGAATATCCAATGAAAAATTTGGAGAAACTAGTTTTGAAGACAAGAAGCTGTCCACTCCGAAGAAACGTGAGCGTAAAGCTTCAATAACTGACATAGATAGTTCCGATGTGGTGGCAATACGAAATCCCTACACTGATAAAATTAATCAGTCGTAGAAATAACACAATCGACAATATGGTAAAGGTTTCGAAATACGTCGCCGTTTTTAGGGGTTGTGAGTGATTGGGAGGGGAGGGGGGTAGGTCTCGGAACCCCTCCTCACCATTTTCACTTGCCGGAAATACCTACTTGGTTCCTCTGAAAAAAAAATATCTCCAAACATCGGTGTGTATGGCACTGCCAACTTCCACATTATTCACACTAGTTTAATAAACTAAGGTTGACGGAGCCCTGCTTCGCAGAGCTCCTATTTTCGGATTAAGTGTCAAAAGAGAACCTACTATAACCTATTTAGTTACTTATTACAGAACCCTAGGTACTCGAAAGCAATGACGCACAAATTTGACGTTACCTGTCAATATCATTCACACAAAATAGCGGTTGCGTTTCGTATCACGTTTTTTCACATAAAACCTAAATATCGCTTTTATTGATTCCACTAGTTTAATAAAGTGAGGTTGACTGTGATCAAGGGTCAAAAGGGAACCTAGCACAACCTATTTAGTTACTTTCACATAAGACCTAAAATTACGTTCCGTTTTGCATATTTGAATGAAGAATTTTTGGAAATTGTTTAAAAATATTTAGACGCAACTCCGGCAGCCAAAATTACTTTTAGGGGATTAAGACTAACTCTCATAAGCCCCCTACACCACCAATACCCTCAAATTCGGGCGACTCGTTTCGAAACCCAACCCGACAATATTTACGGACTGGGATAAATATGTCCACCTCGACCGCATTTGAGATCAGCAAATAATTATCTCTGTTGGAGAAGATTCAGATATGAGGTTTTAGTTCGAGTGACAGTGACTAATAATAAAAAACATATATTTTAAAATTACTGCATTTGATTTGTGAATATATTTGCCAAAACACTTTTAAAATGAATTTTATTTCGAAGATGTAAAATCGGTAACTACGTACGATTGCATGTCGTTTGCCAATTAATTCGTTATTTATAAATAATCGATTAAATTTCCTTAGGTTACATCACTATAATTGTCAGTCATGAACTGTCATGCATATCATTATATAGCGAAAATACTATAGTACGCATATTTTTATTTGGTCAAATTTTTACATGGCAAAATATTGCCAAGTATAATGTCATTCTGGCATTTGGTCTTTAGTCAAATGATATATCACAGCAAACAATCTTCAGACAATAAACGTTTGCTGTTATTAATTTATTTATGGAAGTAGTTAGAGTAGGTAAAATGGTAAGGTTAGAGTAGGTTAAGTGGTAAATCGTAAGGTTAGGTTAGGTTAGAACTGTGATCCCCCCCCCCCCCCGTGGGATCTCCACCTTGTCGTGGTGGGGGGGCTCAGTAACCGTGGATTGGTAACCCGCGGTGAAGCTTAGAGGGATCCAGGAGGGGACGCTCCGCGTGGGCTTGACGGGGCCTGCGCAGGATGCGTCCAACGGTGCGGGTGCGGGGGACAGTTCTGTCTGTCCCTCGCAGTCGGGTGCGGTCGCGGGAGGAGAGGCGTGTCGGTGTTGCGTTGCCGCGCGCCCTATCTCCCGCGACCAAATGGGGGCGCACCATTCGATGCGTCGCGGTGGGGCCGCAGAGGAAGAGGAGATGCGGTGTTGCGTTGACGTCCTCCCTATCCTCTGCGACCGCTGAGTGTTTTGGCGGCGGAGCCCAACACCTTAATCCGCCGCCAAGGGGGTTTTGTGCGGGGCCCGCTTGACCATCTGGCGGGCCAATACCCGTCGGGGGGTAGCGATGAATGCTTATGCGAATCCCTACCCTCCGACACACGGGTACATGGCGGAAGTCGAGGTGGTTTTTAGTGGAAACACCACATACTCCGGCTCTTATTTCCCCCAAGAGTCGGAGATCCGAAGGGATTTTCCACCTCGAAAAACAAAAAAAAAAAAAAAAAAAGGTTAGAACTGTGACCTCCTTCGCACGAACCGAGCGAGCGAAGCGAGCGATGCTGCCGTAGCGGCCGGCGAATGCCAGAAACGACTTGCATTAATATAAAAAAGAGATTGTTTTTAATAGGTTACCCGGAACTGAACTATTTAGATTAGGATAATTATTGATTTTGCGTAAAAACTGTTATTCCAACTGAAATATTTGACTAAATAAAAAATGTTTAAAGTACTAGTTGCTAAACAAGTTATAGTTTAAACGTTCAGTTCCCAATCATTAGGTTTGCGTTACAATTTCTTGTGAATAGATTTTTTGCTAAGTAATAATTTGGGAAATGAAAGTACGCGAAAAATTTTTTGGGAAGTGAAAATTTGTCAAATTCCTTTCGGTCAAACAAGGGAGACCCTCCGATTTCAGACGCAAATTATTTTTTTATAAACAAATGAAATAGATAAAAAAGATATAATACTTTTTATTTTATTATGTACCTACCTAGAAGCTTTTATTGGTGCTTTAGTTGACCAACCACAGAAATAAATACTATTTATTTCTGTGGGACCAACCTTGACACTTGATACATGTAGATGTAATAACTTTTGCATAAAATAAATTATTTTAGCTATCCTTGTTGCTAACAGTCATGGCGTACAAATATAAGACGAATGAATTATAAAAAATCAAAAAAAGGTCAAACCCGCCGCTTTGATAATCAAACCTGCCTAAGACTTCAGAATCATCTATAAGATTAGATTAGATTAATATAAGAGTCATAATACTGCACCTCATAAGTCACATAATAGCTACAAGTAAACATAAAACAGATCTGCTTTTAAAATCGATTTTAAACTTTCGCGATTTGTATACATCATACAATATTATTTAGCGGGTCTTAGTCGCGATAATTTATTTATTTCAAGGCGTAAATACCTCTGTTATTCTCCTATTTTTCGTTCTTTCCGTTTCTACCGGCTTGCAACGGTTGTGGTCGCGGAGGCAATTCCTTACATCCAAATAATATACTAAAAGTTGAAATTATTCAAAACAATCTCAAGTTTTATTACTGTACACGCGAAACTTTTACAGAAACCACCAAGTAATAAACCAATACAGAATATAGTTTGAATTTTGATAAAGAGCGGCAGACGCGAAATCTTTGCATTGGAAAGGATCATCGTTATAATCTGATATTTTATTTTAAACAACTAGGAACAAATCCTTTATTGCGGGACAGTAACTAGGCAAAGGCATATATGATCTTTGTGACAGCCGAAAACGTGCCGGTGACAAACAAGCTACAGTTCTTCTTCTTTCGTGTCAATGACGAGTCTCAAGTTTTAATGCATCAAATTTTGTTTGCCCATTACGCAGCCACCCTTACTGCATTTTCGGAGGCGTTCATTACGTCTTGAAGCGAACATGTGTCTGGGCAGTTAGGGCACGATAGGTAGTAGATGGAGCATTGACTGTATACTAGTGCCACACTCATACATGGTTTCGGATTCGTCCAAGAAACTTCATCTGGCTCGGTTTTCCTTGCACCGCCCAACTTGGGTCCGCAATCTATTCATGGACTTCCACGTAGACCTGGGAAGCTCGTGACGAAGGGGCAGGTTTTCCGAAATAAGGACAAAAGGGGAAGGAAGTGAGCTTTGTGCCATCCATAGGTGCAAGCTACAATCAAGATTTAACACTTATCGCATTAATCCTAATACCCCAGCAAGCAAGCAAGGACATTGCGTGTAATTGTAGGTAACATGCTGATGCAACTGGAATTCGCTTGATGGTAGGCCAATTTGACTTTTGCACAAATATACCTCGAAGGACCTGAGAAAAGCTGTTGGGGCAGAAGGGTTCTGGAGTGGTTGCTGTATACCGGTGGTGGCCACCCACGATGCGAGTGGCTCGAGATTGGTCTCTATGGAGAGCCTTGGGAGAGGCCTATTTATGTACAGCCTGCAGTGGTCGTCTCTAGGCTGAAATGATGATACCCCTCTCTATCGTAGTAGTTATTACAGTTTCACTGTAGGATTCCAAGTACCTCTATATCCTCATTCTCATAGTCCATAGTTTTCCGAATTAAGCAGCATTTGGCGGGACCATGCCACTCCTCTATTATATAGGTAGTAGGTATGATTTACAAATCCAAACATCAATAGAGTTTCTTTCTAAATAACAGTAATACTCTGATTATATTTTTAAACGTTGTGATGCAATACTGGGTAAACAATACACCGATCCAAAGCAAGTGCATCAAGAATAAAATAAAAGTGAAAATGCTCGCACATGCAATATGACGCAAGTGAAATCGCAGTCTTTTCCTTGCCGGTAAACAACTATCCGCAGTGCTATTCGAATTTTGTGCTCAAAATGTTCTCGAGGACCAAACTAGGAATTCTACAGTTGTGCAGAATCAATACATTGGTGGCGATGGCCTGCTTACGTCATAACTAAAACGTGCCGTGTCGGGGAACAGTGTGAAAATCCTTGTGTTTTTAGCTTACAGACAGTTTGTTATTTACTGAAGCTACATATATGGAAATACTGACTGATATGACGTAATCAGACACAATCTCATCAAGAATAGGGTTTTGAATTGCATAAGTTTTGTAAACAACCAAAAAAAAAATATGTCTTAATGTCTATTCGTGTGGTGACGGATTAAAAATACGAAATGACACCACCCCATGTCATCCCATGGTGTCGTAAGAGCCAACAGAGGCAGCGTATTATGCAGAGAACAGCACTGTAAGAAAAGGAAAACTTGATACAAACCCTATACCAACCCGTTTGGCCAGCGTGGTGTAGTAGGCCAATTCCTCCTTTCAAAGGAGTGGCCTAGTCCAGCAGTGGACTGTTAAAGGCTGATGATAGAATGTCTTTAATCGTTAACCCGTAAAACGTGTCTGTGAAGTTTTCAAGCTGTGCGCTGTTACAATTGTAAGTAAAATATTGTGTCATTTTTGCAGTACATTTTTATAGTGCTACCTATATATTCTCTACGGCCTTTCGCAGTCCTCTGTTGGACTCAATCCTCATCTAATTTGAAAGAGAGAAAGAAAGTAAAATGGAATCGAAATGATTGAAATATATTAGAAGGTAAAGGTAATAAATAGAAGATAAAATCCTGACTACGACACACACGGAGGTGGAGCGTTATTACGTCTTCCAAATTACATAAATCTTATGCTCTATATAAAAAGAAACCGACGACTTATCATTAAGATCGAGACACATAATAATGAACGACGATACAGTGATTGGTATAATTTATGGCTTTTATTGACAAATCAAAAGTTAAGCCAAAATCCTTGTGGGTGCAGACGAAATCAGATACAGCTAATACTAGTCCATGATTAGTTATACTACAAAAGTTACAATTTATTTTAGTAGTCTTAATATCTTTACAAAGATTTTTACTGTTTTGCCCGGATATCTCTAGCTCCAACTTTTCTCAACGCCTATATCTTTGCGCCAATAAAAGTTTGTAGTGCACAAGTTAATCCCTTTAAATTTGTAAACACGACCAACTGCACAAGCTCTCGTTTGTTTATCGGTCCTACAACCTAGCAGATAGGTATTAATAATGTGTGGTATAGATGCCAGCGAGTACGACAGCGGAGAGAGCAGCGGGGACAGTTAGTAGCGGAGCGAGTAGCCTAGCGACTGAGGTATTTGTGTAATTGTTCTATTCAGTACATCATTCTACACAGTACATCACACGAAATTTGACATTAAATAGTATAGTAATATTTTAGGTTTAATGCTTAAAACTACCAGATATGCAGTTAAATGCCAGATTTATTTATATACCAATAATAGTACAGTATTTTCCCGTCATAAATCTGATAAATACCTACAAAAAGTCCACAGGAGATCTATTAACAATTGTGTTTCGTATCGTTTTGTTTTTCATTTCTAGCTTCAAGCGAAGACTGTGCATTTATGTGCCACCAAAAATAATAGCGGAGCGGGTAGCGAGTATTTATTACAATACTGCAGATATAAGATACATAGAAATAGTAACAAAACATACATACATACATACATACCTAGACTCACGCCTGCTTCCCCGAAGGGGTAGGCAGAGGCATATTAATTCTAGTTATTTATATAGTGCATACTAGATACATAAACACTTTTGATTTTCATTAGAATATTCGTAAGAAAAACTATTTTTTTTTAGCTTGCAGTCACCATGAACGGAATGCATCGTGGCTGAAATCGCTAGGTAAAGTAACTCGATCAATAAAAAATAAGTACTTCGCATATGTAACAAGTTTTAAACGCGCTATTGATATAACAAGCGATAATTTTCAGTCCATTCACCACGCTCTCACTAGAGCCCACATTTTACGCTTCTATCTTTCCTTATACAGAATTATCACCGAGAAAACTGTTTCAGAAACTTTTATAGTGAACGTAAAATTTATAGGGTTGAAGTGTGAACGTAGGCACGTTTTGAATTTATTTTATAGCGAAACGATCATGGGAATGCGCTTGTTATCAATTTTAATGGCGTTGATATACCGGGTCGATTTTATGTGAGAAATTTTCGTAAAAAGGAAATTTTGGTAGAGGTTTATCAAGAGTATTACTAAAATAACGCTGTTTGGCTTTGTTTGATTCTTATTGACGAGTACTTTGAAGCTATGTGCTTGGTGCATATTTTCTTGTAAAAATATCAGCATTTTTTACTTTCACTTTATATCAGGACAGCCATTAACTTTTGAGACAGTCATAGATGCGAAGTTTCCTCTTATTTCTTACTATAGGTATGAACTACCCCTCAGCTGTCAGCGATTCTTTAAAGTGTTGACATACTTATCATACATTACTATCTTTTTAATAACGTCATATCTTATCGTCTATTAGCAGTCAAACTATAACACAAATAGCAGATATTCATACACATATATAATGCTCAAATACTAAAGCGTAAAACTCATATGAGCAAACCATTTGCCACCATATTTCTTTTCTAATTAAGAATATTCTCACAAGGCTTTAGAAGGGCAGGACCCACATCCCTTATGGAATTGTTAGCTTTAATTCACGTACTAATTGCGTTGTATACTTGCGTTACATGTGAGCACAATAACATATACTCACATTCGTTAAATCTTCAAGCGAAGCAGAAGTTTTCGGTCTGGATTTAGAAGAAAATATATGTTTACTAGAGGACGCCAGCAGCTACGCCTGCATTTTTTTTTAATTTACCCGTTTTGGCCGATCCCGTGGGAATTTCGGGAAATCCCTTCTTAGTGCACTCCTACGGTCCCCAAGGAACATACATGCCAAATTTCAACGTCCTGCACCCAATAGTTTCGGCTGTAGCGTGTCTGTCAGTCAGTCAGTAACGCAAGGATTTTATATATTAAGATAATATCATTTTAAACAAGAATTTCTTCTTTAAAATTCTGTTAAGTAATATTAGGTCTCGACATGATTTTGTAGAGCAAAAGGATATTCTTGATGACTATAGAATTATTGCATTGTATATTATACTCGTACTACAGTAGATATTAATGAATAATATTGAACTTCATACAATATTATTTAGCGGCATACAATGTTGCAAGCCTTTAGAAACGTAGGAGAATAACAGAGGTATTTATGCCTTTAAATAAGTAAATTATCGCGACTAAATAATATTGTATGATGTATACAAATCGCGAAAGTTTAAAATCGATATAAAACTTCGATACTAAACGCCTTCAACATGCAGTTTCACAACAAGGAACAAAAAAATGTTCATCGCATGTTGCTCCAAAGGGTTTTATTGTTTACTGTGTTATACCGTAATCATATTGTCTACCAGGCATTTTACAGCAAACGAATAATATTCCACATATATCTCTGATTTCATTTGCAGTAAAATCTCAATTTAAAATACAAACAATTTTACCACAGACTCAGATCACCCTATTTGGAAGCTACAAAAAGCAGAAAAACACCGTGCAAAACGTACAACAAATTACGCCCTTAAAATTGTAATAACTTTTTTTTACGTTCTACTCGCGCGCTGTTGAAAAGGGCCGAATTGTTTGCGAGTTGACCCTTTTCCCTCTTATCCATATAATCCAGATAAATACGAAAAAAATACGCCTTTAGTCGTCTGAATATCATTTGGAATCCGTTTGGAGGTTATCGAGATTGAACAAAAGCGGTTATGTGGAACATACAAGTCGAAAGCTTTCGAACGCATTAATGATACAGAGAGATTTATTTATTTGAAACACGAGTAAACAGCCTTTGTTGTCGACAGCCAGCCAGGATTTAGAAGTGAATACTTTTTAAGGTCGTTGTTCTTGATGGTTATGGTTTTCGTATTATACATTTATAGTCTATGTTTTATAAACATTATTTATAACACAAGTATGTTTTAAGAATGTGATGTGGTATCCAAGTGATCTGTTTAATTTCTAGGTTGTTACGTTGGCAGAGCAGGAAGCGAACCCCAGATTGAAACTGGGATAACGCTAAGAGGATGATGACGTTGGCAAAGCAATGTGCAATTTTGATGGATTATTGAAACCCGATTATAATTATAGGTATATAGCATACGTAATACTAAAATTCAAGATATAAAAGTAAAAGTAGTAAGTAAAAAATGTAAATACTAAAACATTTGTTATTGTAAATACATATTACAGAGTAGTAATGCATCGATAAAATTAGAATTCAAGTTACTGCGACTACTATCTGCTTTGACATTTGTAAAAAAACTGATTTTGCGTCAGTGAAAAATAAAACAGAAATTTATAAAAATACATTTGCCAACAAGAATGCAACATAATGAAACTGCAACAGTATCATAAAATCGTGAAATAAATTGTAATAATATATCACATACACATAACAACATCTAGTTCCAAACTAGGCAGAACTTGTAATATGGGTACTAGACAATAGCTAAACATACATTAAAAACTTTTGTATATATATTTTTATATATATTTCTTGTGTGCGGTGTGTATGTCACTGAACTCCTCCTAAACGACTGGACCGATTTTGATGAAATTTTTTGTGTGTGTTCAAGGGGACTTGAGAATGGTTTAGATTCACAATTGACTCCACTGGAAAATGTTTTTTAGTAAATTTTTAATTTGTAAGTTGTTGTTGATTTTGGAATGTTTCACATTGGCACCGACCACCTGCGCTACTATATATACGCAGTGTCAAATCCATCTATATCAATAATTTCGTCAAGAGGTACGGTAGACTCGATCGAAACCTTACCTGAATAATAAAACATAAAAAAATAAGATTTTGTTAAATTCTAATGGTTAATAACTCTAGCGAAACGTCACTACGTACTACGAAGTCTTAGTACTTACTAAGTAGTTTGTACGTGTAAATATTTTTGCAGTTATATTTTTCTTAAACAGTTAAAATGTCCGCCCAATAAAGGAGATTTTATACTACCTATAACTAGAGAACCCGAATTTAACCCGAAGCCGCGGGCAAAAGCTAGTATATATATATACAGGGTGTAAAAAGAGCCTTAACGAAAACTGAAATCCCATATTGTACCAATCACTACGAACATTTTTTACTTCGGCAGCATACCTGGGAAATAACTGGTTCAGGAGATATTTAAGCTCAAAGTTAGTATGGAATTTTTCAAATTAGGTACAAAATCGATGCATTTACCCTGCCAATATGTTCTTTAGATGTCCTATGACCCCATGGATAAGTAGGTATTTCGAGCATTGCACGCGCGCGCTTTTAATTGCGGTTTAAAAAATGTGAAAACTTAAAAAAAGAATCGTTTCCAGGTATTATTTTTGGTTAGTATGACTTGGCATGATGTCCACAATGAGTAGACTTCGGCTTGGTGATGGGTCTTGTGACACCCTGTATTTATATATGGTATGACTGTTTCTTTGTATATATTACACATATACTTTCTCGCAGTTGAGTACAATAGGCATATCAAGTGTCCAGATGGTCGTACTTAGTAACTAGTAACCACTTAAACTACAAGTGGTAACATAATGCCTTAGTTACACTAGGTACACTTAACTCGGTAATGCTAATTATAGAATTCCAAATTAAGACCCATGTTACCGTTATCTTAGTCACATCGACGAACTATACATGAACAAAAGATTCAAGGGACGTCGTATTCACTTCACAATGGACAAGGATACCAACAACTATGGTGGTCCCACAAGACCCTTTCCCTTTCGCACTATATGTAGAGATAAGACACATTCAGATGTGGGAACCATACGCAAAGGAAAGTTATAGACATTTTCAGAAGTTTTTTTCTAACTTGAAGAGTAAGTTAGTATGTGTGAGACAAATCTTGCTTTCTAAAGCTACTTTTCGTCATGCTAAGGAGTTGTTGTCAATAATTCATTTTCGCAATAATTTGATCGTCCAGGTCCTGAGCAGGGAATTTCTCAAAGGAGAGCAGCAAGGACTATTTGATGCACACATAACGAGATTAGGCAGATATCTCAAAAAAAAATTTGTTTTGTTTTGAGTTTGCAATGCTGCACAGACTATATATTCATAGGTTTTGTAAATTTGCCCCGCTAAAACAAAAAAGTACTATACCGGAAACGGTTGCAATAATTCTTTGTTGTATTCAGCACCTGAACAATAGTCTGTTTTAAATGGACCAAAAAACCTAGTGTTGTTTTTCAGCACGATGTGTATCCTTGAGATCATCAAAAGTATGTCTAAAATAAAATTAGATGAGACTTATAAGATAACAAAGATACAAAACAGAAACATAACAAGAATTGTCTTAATTCTTTAAAGCTTGTAAAGAAAATTGCTTTTTTCCGTCGTTCTCCATTTATGTTCAGGACCCTAAGCTCTTACAATTAACCTAGCTTAAAACACCCAACCGCTATTTGTACTCCGAAACATCTGCGAACCCGAAGCGACAAGCGTTTATTTGTATCGTTACAAATATTCCTCGTAATCATCGAGCTCTTAGACCAGACAACACGCTGGCGACACGACACAGGTAACAAATAATGGGATTAGTATGACTTGTTCATATCAACCATAAACAAAAGTATAGTGAACGCGTTTTTTGTAGATCATAAAAGAGAGTAATCACATATTTGAAAATGATTTTTTAATACTGTAAAACCCTAGCTAACATTAATGTTAATCGCAGAAGATAGGAAGATGTACACTGATACAATATAATGATTTAAAAATAGCACATTAAAGTAAGATACATAAGAAATGAAATCAAATTCAATGATACAAGTTGCTAATGATTTGTAGTGTTTATTGTGA
This sequence comes from Euclidia mi, assembly GCA_944739405.2. Lineage (NCBI taxonomy): Eukaryota > Metazoa > Arthropoda > Insecta > Lepidoptera > Erebidae > Euclidia > Euclidia mi. Next base: position 95,348 of record CALYKY020000007.1, read on the forward strand.
TCACGCTTATTCTTGTTTGCTTAATTTGGTAGTATCATTATTATTAGGCCCTCACATGCTTACCAATGTATATTTATGAAAATATGCTATTTTTCCTTTTGGTGGTCTCATTTATTCGATCTCTAGACCACTTAGTATGGTCTGTGATTCGATATTTTCTCCTAAAGAAATTATACCTCCTGCGTGCTGCCTACTGTCTCCGTGTCCAGTGGATAGCGTATGCGTCTGCTAATCGGGTGGTACCCGATTCGACTCCCGGGTCGGGCAAAAGTGTTACTGAGTTTTTCCGAATTCTCAACAGTAGCACTAGCAGCACAAAGTCTGGCAATAAGCCCGGTAATGGCAATAGGCTCGGCCCCTATTACGTGGGACTTAGTATTTCAAACGGCTAAATATGATTGTCATATTACACCTCCCCTTATCCTCACGCCTGTATCCCCAGGCGTGAGGATATAAAAAGAAATAAGAAACTATGTCAAAATTGATAATCTGGTGCAGCAAGATCTGGAAAGTATGAAGGATGCCAAGAATTCTCTAGTTTAGTACATCTAATTTAGCAGACAGCATCTGAAATGCACGAGTATGATGTCAAGCGATGACCCGAAGGCACAGTTGGCAAGAGCAATTACAGTGAATCTCTAATCTTAAAAGCTCTTATCCCTGCAGTAGTCGCGCATCTAAAACTAACGTAAGTGGTCGCGCGGATTACATACGTAGTCCATTTTAAAATTGATCTTAAAATAATATTTGCAGCAAACTCTTTATTATTTTTATAAAAATACTATCAGTAGTGGTTATTTTTAACCATTTTATTAGCAAAACCTAATCACAACCCCTAAATTACAAAATAAGTAACCAAAACAAAAATCGTCTCTAAATAAGCATAAATATGACATTGTTTACTCAAATTGAGATCACTCACAATTGTTGTGTGAAAAACTAACTACTAAATTCGATTTTCTGCACAGGATAGACACATTTTCTTGAAATGATGCCGACATGTAAACTTGTTTCACGCGATATACATTTTTCTGGTCCTTATACAGCGGGTTCTTCACAGTCATGGAAATGACGCACTACCTTGCTCGATATCGAGGTAGTTGCTTGAGTTTCATGATACACAATGCCAAAAAAGTATTTTATCTTGATTGTTAGGATGTTTGGTAATGATTTTCTTCGATTCTCCTATGAGCCAGTGGCTTCATCCGAGTTAAATCGATCCATTTTTCATTTGCGCTATAAAAATCATCAATCCAGGCTTCTATCTATACAGCTCGGCGATTATACTCAAAATTGATACTAAAATATTAGTAAACTTATGTTATAACAACAAATGTGAATAAATACAGTCTAATTATACCAATTTACTCAATTATAGATAAAAATATACAAAATATTATAACAGTAAAAAAGGAAAAAATACTTACGTAATCAGTCGCGCGGATTACAATTGTAGTCCACGCCCTTTTTGAGCTCCTATCAAGGACAACAGGGCGCAAACTGCGCTGGCATTGCACTAAGCGAGTTGCCCAAATATTCATTTGAAAGTATCAAGCGGCTTATTTAGCTGGCGCTAACCGATTTTGAAAAATTATCGATTCTATATAGGTGGATTACATATGTAATCCACGCGACTACTCCAGGGCCGAAGGCTGTCACTAAGTTTCCCGTAGTTTTTACCAGTGATTATTTTATTATCATGCTTCAATTCCAATAATAAAAGCTTAATTTAATATCTTCATTGGAAATTAATTCAGTTAATCACTATATTAAAACTAATAGAAATAACATAATAGTAAGGTGTATCACCCATCCCCATAATCCAATTAAATTAGACGCCACATAATAACAATAGTCCTACAGGTGCTACGGCTAGTACTCAGTTAACTAGTTGTACTCAGTAGTGCAGTTGTGGAGGCTCCGTGGCATGTGTCCCATACCATTTTAGATTAAAACACTCTAAAAGCCTCTGCACGTTGGATCCATGTCGCCGTATAAGCCTCTCAAAGAGCCGGATATTCTATTAACACCAAAGGTAAGAAGAATAGCTGTGTACGTTGGAGGTGTATCATAGTGAGGTATTTATTTTTTATTGAAATCTGCGAAAATCCACTATGATTGTAAAAATAATCAATAGACGACGCTCTTATTACATTTTTCTATTTCAATTATAAAATGCTGCCAACAAACTGCTTTGCAGTTTGGCAGAAGTAAATTATTTTTGTAAAATGTCTTACTTTAATGTGAATAAATACTTTTTTAATTCGTCATCAGCCTTTAACAGTCCACTGCTGGACTAGGCCTCTCTTTTGAAAAGAGGAATTGGCCTATTATACCACGCTGGCCAAACGGGTTGGTATAGGGTTTGTATCAAGTTTTCCTTCTCTTACAGTGCTGTCCTCTGCATAATATGCTCCCTCTGTCGGCTCTTACGACACCCATGGGATGATATGGGGTTGTCACATTCCATATCTTTAATCCGTCACCACACGGACACCTTTTTTAATAAAAAAATAAAGAAAATGTAGTAGTCATCTCAAAATCTCTTCTGTTTTAGTTTTCACCAAAAAATAGTCTGATTCCTGAGAAAGCTTCAGGTTTAGAATTCACGCCTGAGGATCCGAGGGTGAAGTCTAGAATATTCTATCTCAATAATCGATAGTTCTAGCAATCAGTCAAAGTCAAAATCCTTTATTCATCTGGGTCCCAATATGACGCTTATGAACTTCAAAATAATACATTTATAAAACAATTACTTAAAGACTCTACATTTTCGCCACGTTCGCAAAGCAAGGGCGTAGAACCATGAGAAAGAACGGGCCATAAAACTCACGGTAATTTTTTTTCATCGCCAGGTTTTGCATAATACACATAATTTACATTTTTTAAACTTGTATTTATATTTATTGTACATAATAATACTCAAGCATAATACTTTATTTTAATTTTGATGTTCATTAATTAGTTAGCTTCCTGAAAATAGGCATGGTGAAACAGAAGCATTCACTTATTATGAAAATGATGCAGTTAAAGATTAAAATTGAATACCAGCCCACAAGACCGTCATCGACCAGTCATCGCAAGTAGCACCCGATCACGACTATGACGCATGGGCCAGCCATTATGCTTCTCTCCTGTCAGTTGTGACGTCGCTGTGACGTCGCTGTGACGTCGCGCTCGCACCTCCCACTCATCTCAGACGCTGCACCGGGCTTCGCGCCTCCTTTAAATACGGAGGCGCTGGGAGCGCGGCCCTCTTTTTCTGCATTCGACTGGACAGCGGCCCGAAAAGCTAAGTGCACCAGCAACTCTGACCGACGCCGGGAGCGGACCCTCAATAAGACCCCTTACCATCGCCGAATCACGCGACCCTGGTTCTACCTCCTTAACTAGCATATATATTAATTTTCATGTTAATACGTTGCTAAATGATGTTTAGATTTCTTTGACGAATTAAACTGATTTTTTATTGTAATATTTAACCACGGTTTTCATTTAAGCCACACTCAAGGTAGACCAACGTTACACAGTCAATTCTAGAAGGTAGATTTTATAAATACGTATGTTCCTTAGATACTACTCTGATACGACAAACGCAAACGTCGTATCGTATCTACTAAAAAATCCCACTGCCTAAACAAATACAGCATAAATTCTAGGTATTGCCATTTAATCTAAGTCAAACCGATATTTGGGCATTTGCAGGCGGTATGATACTCGAGACATTCTGAATAGCAGTCTGTTAGTCTCTACACTAAGCTATCGCTGTCTGTTTATCGTAATCTCTCTCTCGTCTCCTTATCAACTGTTATATGCATAAACTGTGTGCCCGTTGTTTGATGCTTACCAAATAGCATACCACACTTCAAACATGCAGCAGACCTCAAGGCCTACTTCAAGATCGACGGAATACCGTGTTTTATCTCGATCCGTGTCCAATCTCTCATGGTTTATCCTAGATTAAATGATCTGATACTACCTATGCTTAACGCCATCTAATGCACTAACGTGGAAACTAGGAAAACATATACTGCCTACATAGCTATTATAATAAATTGTAAAATAATGTAATTTGTCATGAAAAGTCTTCGCGTGGGCATTAGACATATACGACTAAATGTCAACGTTTGACGCGACCTTTGTCTTCATCAACATTCTTACTCAGAAAGCACTAATAACAAGATCAATAACAAAATGAACATCTTATCAGGAGTTCCGATATTCAGGTCATTGAACCAACCAAATAACCATCTACAGAAACAATCCGGACTATCAAGAAACAATTGAAGCCTTGAATTGCTCACAAGAACGCTCTCTGAACCATTATTCAGTTGTCAAGTCTACCATTACACGACGCTCCATCCGGCTGCCAACCGGAAAGTGGGTCGTACAGGGCGGTTGAAAAAACTGGTTATCCGGTTACAAGTAACGTCCCACGTCTACTAAGGGCACGGCACGGCAAGACATGAATTTTGCAACGAAGAATAGTACAACTTAAGATACTGACAGTAAAAATGAAATTTCAACGACAATCATTGCACAAACATGACGCTGGATTGGCAAAATTCAATTCTATTATCATATTTTTGTGTTATATTTCTATTTGTTGCAAGTAAATGCCTTGCGGTGCCGTGACGTCAGTGGAAGCACTGCTCAAGGGGCACTTGTTTCTAACGATTGACAGTGACAAAGAGAGGCTGGTAAAAGCCACAAATGTTTGCATTTGTAAGTAAAAGGCAAGTAAAATGATATTTGAAGTGTTTTTAGGAGGAAATGTTTTTTACCGAGATAAATTGACTTATTTTTAGAATATAACGATGAGTTTGTAGTTTAAGTTCTGAAACCCTTTATACTATTTGGATGTTTGTAAATTACGGGCTAAATTGTTTTAATTTCAGTTTCGAAAATTGGTCTTATAACCGAACAAAAAAAAACAATAGAACATGTAGCAAGTGTAATCAACTCTTTCACTTGAGAGGTAAGCAAGTGTGTAAATTGTTAACAAGCTATGTAGGTTTCATTTAAAAAGGATGATTATTTGTTCCGACTCAGGGTGTTATTTTTTTATAACAAGTATGTCTTTAAGAATATATAAGCATGTTTAACGGTTAGGTACCTGGTCATGCCAGCTCTTCTTATTTTGGTATCAGATGACCATGTGTGGTTAAGTTTTATTTATTTATTTATAGTCTCACGCCTGTATCCCCGATGGAGTAAGCAGAGGTGTACACCCACATTTCCCCATGAATTTTTAGGTCCCACGTAATAGGCGGCGGGCCTATTGCCGGCACCGGGCACATCACCAGACTCCGTGCTGCTACTGAGAACTCGGAAAAATCCAGTAACACTTTTGCCCGATCCGGGACCTCCGATCAGCAGTCGCATACGCTATCCACTGGACCACGGAGGCAGTCAAATCTCCATAACATAAATAATAACACTTGCATAAAAAGTCTCAGTAATAATTTGGACTCATACATAAAATGTGTGCTTTGGTCGAGTCTGCGAGTTTTGCTGTTTTAGTAATATTTAGTATAATATGTATTTGAATCAAGTCGTCTAAGGTGATAAAAATTAAGATATCAGAGTGTAAAAACTAAAACACACAGCCAATTCCATCATGTTATTGCACAGATATACAGAAAAAGAAATAAAAGGAAACAAGCCACATACAATATGTAAATAAGACTGCCTCCGTGGTCCAGTGGATAGTGAATGCAACTGCTGATCGGAAGTCCCGGGTTCGATTCCCGGGTCGGGCAAAAGTGTGACTGGGTTTTTCCGAATACTCAGTAGCAGCCCGGAGTCTGGTGATGTGCCCGGTAATGGTAATAGGCTAGGAAAACCCTCTTGCACAAATAATATAATATATAATATAATATACACCACTATTTTTTATTAGTACAAAAACCTTAAGGAAGTATTAGCGAAGACATTATATATATCATATATGTGACAATCATTTGTTTTTTGTAGGAAATCTCACCTAAATCATAGACATATTTTACAATCCATTCACTAGTTCATTGATAGTACTTACTTTCTGTCCTACTCATTCGCATTCTTTCCATCACACTTATAATGTAGGTAGCCTTAGACAGTAAAATAAAGCAAAATAATAAGTGTAGGTAGTTACGTTTTAATTTTCTAAATTCTACCCTCTCCTTCATACTTCATCCGGGCTTAGGACCGGCAAAATTTACCGTTTTACAAGTAATTAAATACGGAGGTATGTAATTAAAAAGCAAACAAATATCAAAATAAAAGAAGGTATTCTGTAATAAAAGATTAGAGCAATTTTGGCGTATTTATGAACTTAGAATTATCTGCTATTTACAAATATTATTTTATCATCATCATATCAGCCTACAGGCGTCCACTGCTGGACATTGGCCTCCCTCAAGGTTCTCCACACAGACCGATTTTGAGCCGCCCGCATCAAATTATTATTTACTTAAGTAGGTATTATTTACTAAACTTACAAGTATTTGAAAGTATTTCCATTGTCCTTCGAAATGTCCACCACCATTGTCAATACACAGACGGGCACGTTTTATTAAATTGTTTTTTAACGAGAGAAGTACGCTTCTGTCTTTTCACTTCATCAAAAGCGTCCAATATGAGCTGTTTTAATTGTTCGACACTAACCGGCTCACTTTTGTACACTCACAAAAAGATGTCCATGGATACACAACTGCACACCCGATTCCTCCACTCAACTCAAACGTAGACAAACAACTGTTGTGACGAAAAAATGGATGCGCTCACTACCGCTAGCAATTATTTAGCACTGTTTCGTCGCATCGAGGCGCGGCGCGGGGAACAGAGGGGAATTTATCAATGGAGCAGTTTACTACTGATTACTACTCATAGTACGCGGGTCGATCATAGTATTAGTTATGCATTTACCAATTATTAAAAATACGGTGGTGGACAGTTTTGAGACAGTTTTGGGACTTAGTGTTTTTATTTTTTAACTACATATATATGATCAGTTAAAGATACTTAGTGCCCCGTAAATTTTTTTGTACTAATTAAAAAATAGTGGTGTATAATATAATATAATATTCTACCACATACACACATCATCATCTAGCCCCAAGCTAAGCAGAGCTTGTGTTATGGGTACTAGATAATGAATAAACATACATATATACTCTTTTTTGTAAATACCTATATATTATACATAGAAACACCCAGATTATGGTGGTAGGGCCACGCTGTTTACAGCACGAATGGGCCAGCTTGACCGGGGCAGTACCTCCCACAGAAGATCGACGTAAAGTAACAGTATGTTCTATGCTGTTGCGTTTCGTTCGGTGAGTGGGAGAGCCGGAGGCCCAACCATATCCTCCCTATCCTCTCTTCATTACCCATATGGGGAAGGAGGAGAGGATGAGGAGGATTAGCTGAGGGGGCGGTTACCGCAGCATACGTGGGACTAGTAGAGTATCCGTGGAGTCATTGTGTTGGTAGTGTGGGTCAACCCGCCGGCCAGGGAGACCTGTAGAAACGGTGGTACCGCTGGCCGCCCGCGGCATAGTATAGGGGCCCAACTGGCACTAACTATCTTGGGAGGCTGCCCCACCAAGCCGCGCATAATCTCGGGGTGGCTCGTCGTGCCGTTTGGTGACCGGACGGTGGGACCCGGCGACCACTTCCGGGAGGGTGCGGGGGCCATTCCGTCCGGCGGGTCGGCCACCGCTATACCTCACAGTATAATGGCAATACAATACTCTGCGCTTTGTCACGCGCTGCTGCGTTGACTGCCTCCTCTTTTCACGCCCCTTTTTCCTCTTCTATGGCAGCTCCAAGAAATGGTTCCGGTCAAACAGCGGCGTCTTCGTTCCCCACCAACTCACTTTTTGAGGTGGATTCCGCTAACATCCGCGGACTCCATTCGAACCTCAACGCCGTCCACCATCATCTCGAGACGGCCCGACCGGCCATGCTTTTCTTGACCGAGACTCAAATACGCCGTCCTGTCGACACGACTTATTTGCATTATCCCGGTTATGCACTGGAGGATAACTTCCACGCAAAAGCCGGGGTATGCTTGTTCGTCAGAGCGGATATTTGCTGTCGACGTCTACGCTGCCTAGAGGACCCGTCCTTTTCTGTCCTATGGGTACACGTAAGTCTGGGTTCATTGACCCGGATTTACGTGTGCCTTTACCGTTCCCATACTGGAGATGCCGAGACAACTCGACTGTTTGACTACTTAAGTCAGGCAGCAGATAATGCGCAGGAGCAGTTCCCGACAGCCGAGTTGGTCTTTTTGGGAGATTTCAATGCCCACCATGAGACCTGGCTGGGCTCTTCCAAAACGGACCACGCCGGACGAGCTGCTCACGCATTCGCTCCCACGCATGACCTGACTCAACTGGTACTCCAGCCCACCAGGATACCGAATATATCGGGTCAAGCGCCCTCGTTGTTAGATCTTGTGCTGATGAGTAACCCGGCCCAGTACAGTGTGACGGTACAAGCCCCTTTGGGTTCCTCCGACCACTGTCTGGTTCGCACTACAGTGCCATTCGCTTCACCTAGAAAGAAGAAAGAAAGAAAAAGCGTTTATTTCTACCAGACGAAAGACATGAACAAACAAGACAATATGAACAAAAAGAGATCACAATAATCTGTACACGCCTGTCGCCTGCATAAAAATAGGAGGCCAGTTCAGCATAATGTCGGACGCATGCGCCCGGCGCTGGTTTTAAACTGGCCCCTCAGTAGACGCGGACGTCAAAACCAATAAGCAATTTAAGAACTATATTATAACATTTAACATAAATAATATTTTTAAAATTTTATAAATAATTTATACAATGAGCAAAAAGCCCAGGATTACATTTTTTTTTTGCTTCACTCTATATATAACAAACAACATTCGTGAATGCACATTCCGGTTAATTTCTGACATTGACACATTTCATACTACAGTAATGTCACCTACATATACGATTACGCACGATTACGTTACATAATCGATAAACAAAGACAAGTCTCAGAAATACGATTCAATTACATAATAAAAACAAAAACAACATAAAGATATAATTTCGGTGCTTTAACATAAACACTCATGCTAGTGATACTAAAGGTTTTGGCGAAACGGCTAAGCGTGGCAACAACTGCATCGTGACGAGCAAGGTTGAAATGAGACAAAGCATTCGAAGAGCGAGATGTGCACAGACGCCAACAGCGGTGTTGTAATACCTTCATTACCTTCCGCGCGCAAAAATAAACAAGATTATGTAATCATTGTAATCTTCAATGTTTCATTTCGCATGTATATCGACCACGCTACTAATTATTGCCGCCACTGCCGGACCACATCGATTATATCGATCACTGCCATTAACCGAAAGTACAAAAAAAATCTCAACTATATAGGTAAATACATAGGCACGAACAGAATGGTGTTTAATCTGAATGGCAAATTATCTTACAAACTAAAATCACAAAGGTAAGTAGGTAAACAATTTTTTATTACATAATAATTGTTATGTTCCACAACCAGTGAAGGCAAAGCGACGCTTGTGGCACTACTCGTCAGCGGATTGGGATGGCCTGCGAGACTATTATGCGTCCATCCTGTGGTCTCAACGCTGCTTTGGTGGGAGGGATGTGTCGGAGAGTGCGTCTGCTGTTGCTGGGGAAATCTTGTTAGGTATGGAATATTATATTCCATCCACTGACGTCTCCAGCAGCAGCAGAGTACGGCCCTGGTTCGATCGCGGGTGCGCCGATGCTGTTAAACAAAAACAGTCGGCTTACCGCGCTTGGATCAGGGCTCGGTCGCGTCGCGATCTGAATGTCCATCTCATCAAGGCAGCCTATAATAGAGCCACCAAGGTCTGCAAGAGGGTATACATAAGAGCGGATGCCCAGCGCATTGCACGGTTTGGTCAAGAACTCTTATCGCACCCCACGGGCAGCCGGGGATACTGGCGATTGGCCAAAGCCGTGCAATCTAATTTCTGCCAGCCTTCACTGCCGCCGTTGCGATGCCCTGATGTATCACTGGCCTATGGGCCGCAAGAGAAAGCTGACCTGCTTGTCAATCTCTTTGCGGCCAACTCCCGAATCGATGATCGTAGAGCGCAGCCGCCTTCGATTCCCTACTGCGGCTACTCCATGCCTGATATTAAAATCAGGCAATGCGATGTTCGCGCGACACTGCGATCTCTCGATGTACGGAAAGCCAGTGGACCTGATGGAATTCCAGCGGTTGTGCTTAGGAAATGCGCAGCTGAGTTGTCTCCAATGCTTACACGCCTGTATCGCCTATCATATGCCTCTGGCGTAGTGCCGCAGGATTGGAAGGAGGCGAACGTGCAACCGATTCCCAAGAAAGGGGATCGTTCTGATCCGGGCAATTATCGACCCATTGCTATCACCCCTATCCTCTGCAAGGTGTTTGAACGATTAATTAACAACCAACTCGTTCGCTACCTAGAAGATCAATCTCTCATCAGTGATCGTCAGTATGGCTTCAGACCGAAACGATCAACGGGTGATCTTCTAGCGTATGTCACACACCTTTGGGGTGAGGCGATGGACAGGCATGGGAGAGTCGTTGGCTATTAGTCTCGACATCTCCAAAGCCTTCGATAGAGTCTGGCATCGTGCGCTTCTTTACAAGCTTCCAGCCAACGGCTTGCCGCCTCGATTGTGCAACTGGGTTGTCAGCTTCCTGCATGAGCGCCGTATACGAGTCCTTTGTGACGGTGAGTCATCGAAGTTTCTCCAGGTGAATGCTGGTGTGCCTCAGGGGTCCGTGTTATCGCCCACGCTTTTTCTTCTGCATATCAATGATATGCTCACTTTTGGGGGCATACATTGCTATGCAGATGACAGTACTGTACATGGGCGATATCTTGGACACCCTGTGGCTAAACATGCCGACACTGAGGAGTATAGGCAAACACTTGTTGCTGGGCTTGACTGGATTCTGAATTGCATCTCGCATTGGGGTGATGAGAACCTGGTCGAGTTCAACGCCAAGAAAACACAGGTGTGTGCATTCTCAGCCAAGGTATCTCCATTCCTTCCCCATCCCTCTCTTCTGGATACTCCACTACCGATTCAAGACAGCCTCAATATCCTAGGTATGGACATACGCAGAAATCTCAACCAGAAGAACTACATCGATGGTGTCATTAAATCCGCATCTCGGAAACTCGGAGTCCTGAACAAGGTGAGGAGGTTTTTCACGCCGGAGCAGTTATGTCTATTATACAAAACCCAGGTTCGCTCCTGCGTGGAATACTGCTCTCACCTTTGGAATGGCTCCGCTCAGTACTTATTGGACGCCCTCGATAGGTTGCAGCGGCGTGCTGTCCGTATCATTGGGGATCCAGAGGCCACTAAGACTCTTGAGTCACTGCAATTACGCAGAGACGTGGCCTCAATGGCTGTCTTCTACCGCACGCACCAAACGGTTCGGCGCCTCTTATCTCTGCCGTACCATTAAGATGTGGAACTCTTTGCCAGCCCACGTGTTTTTACCTCCACTTATGATCTTGGGTCCTTTAAGCGGGGCGTGAAAAAGCTTTTCTCAAGGCCGTCAAGGTGAGGGCCATCATACCATAATGCCATGCTGTCTGCTGGGATGATGGCCATCACTATGGGACTTCACTGACTGCTTAACATCAGGCAGCATGGAGTCAATTTGTTCGGCAGAAATGAAAAAAGACTAAGACAAACATCCATGTTCATGCACACAAATGTTTGACTTGAGCGGGAATCGAACCCGCGACCTTCGGCGTAGCAGTCGCTTACACTCCCGCTGCGCCAACCGGTCGTCGGGCTAAATAAGGGCTGTCCTGTAAAATCTCTATCTTTCTATGCAGTATTTACAAACCATGATCTGATCTCGATTTAATGATATTCTAGAATAAAAGTTTCATCAAGACATTTTGAGTACTACCGTCAGTCAACTCATATTTTCTAATTTTTCGTAACACAGTTCTGTTCATACTTTAATGAAACCGACCACAGTTTTCATTTACTTTCCCGTCCAATTAATCTCAGCAGGTGATGGTATAGTATTAGCTATTATCAGCCTAAGCAATTCCCACCCTATAATAGAACTAGGGTCTCATCTGTTATTTTTACACATATTTAGCTAAAAGCAATTTTATCGTTCCCTCGTATCATATCGGCTATAAATAGTTACCCTACTTTTATTAGTGTTCCGTCAATCTAACGTCCTCGCAGACGGGACTAGTTAGATCGATACGAGATTGATTGCGATGCGGCTGTGGGTGAACTGTAATATGTAGCGGGATTAAATTGCATTCCCACCGTCATCAATTAGTTTTAAAGGTCTATGTATTATGTACCACTCAAAATTTTGATTGGTTTTTCAAATCTCCTATAAAGGTAATCCATAAAAATTACTTTTAATATTAATATAAATCGTTTATATAAATAAACGGTCTCTAATAATACAGCGAAATACTTCGTATACTACTCTATAAACCATTCCGGGTTTCGAGTAAGACCTTATCAAATAGCAATTAAAATATGTTTTCTAACAAAAATAATTTCGACGGTTATGGAGGCTAAAATATAATTTATCATAACAGCCTAAAGACGTTTACTGCCGATTTTTTTAATGAGCCTTGGCCTAATCCCCACGCTCGGCAGACAGATTTTTGATCACAGTAGTAGCAGTGTTTGTATCTTAGCAACTAATTCTAACTAGCTTTCTATAGTTAGAACGCCATTATACGGTTGACTGAAGGAGATATACACCAGTGCTTTTTATCTGTAAATGTTTGATTTCCGATTGAAAACCAAAAATCTTGTAACGTTAAGCGAGCTATTTCTACTTTTGTAATTTATTTTACATAATAGGTATATTTATTTCATTCAAGTAATCGCGTTTCATAGTGTAAAAGTAGCACCTGTTATTGAACCGAAAATTCTTGTTAATATTCATCGCGTTCAACCTCATTGGGTCACATTTGAATAGCATTAGGCCGGTCGGGTCAATTTACATTGCGTGGTTAGTCAATCGGCGAAAAATGTATTACAATCTGAAACCCAATCATTCACCCTTTTGATGATTCATTTCTACTGAATCAGGCATAATTTAAGCCTGTAATTTGTGCACTGATCGATCGGGAACTGGCTTAAAAATCAAATCAAAGGTAAGCTTAGAGGTTGGTTAGGTAGATTTGAGGTGGGTACCTATAGGCCTCCAATCTGTATATAGAACATCCATGCGTTACTGACTGACAGACAAGCTACGTCAAAACGATTAGGCGCAGGAAGCTGTAAATTGGCATGTGTGTAACTTGCTGCGTCACCCTTTACTTTACTTTTATTCTATACTGAAATTGGATTGATCTACTAGACAAGGTTAACCGATAAACAGAACGGAATAAACCTTCTTCATAGTGATAAATGTTTTTATTGAACAAAATCGCCATTCATCAATTTAGTTTATATTATGAGTGTTTTGTTATATATAACTAGAATAAATTGCAGTCGTGTTACTAGAAACTTTGTAGTATAATTTATCATTTATTTTATCTTTAGTTGCGCTTTGCATGATGAAAATAATGTTTGGAATAATCAACATACCACAAGTGGTTTTTCACTGTCACGGCAATATATTAATTTTGTTCGAATAAATATAACTGTAATGTGTCGAAATTAAAGGCAAAAAGTTATTAAATACACACATTTTGTTTCCAATATTGTATTTATTACAGTCATAATTGAGAGGCATATTAAAGACATATTTATTTCTGCATTTTGGTTGTTTAAAACACATATACAAATCGAAACCTTGAAAATGTTTGTTAGAATTATTCAAAAGTGGCGATCGCAGGAATCAATCGATTTGTGAGGTTAAGTGCGATTGTCGCGGACTGATACATAGATGGGTATCCGGTCTGTAAATGTCACAGATCTCCGTGCCGCGAAAGTGTTGGTCCTAATCTTCTTTGACAGTGCATAACTGCAAGTATATTTACACTGGTCGGCACCCTATTCTTAAAAGACTTTTCTTTAGGTGGCATAAATCAAACCGCAGTTGTTTTTATAGAAATTCTGATCAAAGTGGAACATAAAGGCTCCTACACACATTGCGGCACAGGCCGCCGGCTTTGGCCGGACGTCTGTGTATCCGGCATCTGCCGCAAAAAGCCACCGAGCATTATTCCAGTAGCTCCTTGCCATGCCAGTGGCTCCTTTGTGCGGCAAAGCCGGCGGCTTTGTATGCCGCCGGGTGCACGGCGGCAGTGCCGTTTGTAGGTGCCTTAACATGGAGTCTGGTAAGACTAAAAGCGCTAAATTTACTAAATACAATGAAAATAGCGCTCGAATGATATAACAATCTATGGCAAAATTATTTAGTAACGTCTTTGACTGACGTTATATTTTTGGATATATTAAAAGATTGCTTTCATCAAGCTTTTTATCTGGCAGTGAAAATTAAACAGTCTTTATTAAGCCGCAGTTTCGCATTACGTCCAAAATTAATAATACACGTTCTGAGAAACTTGATCTCAGAAATTACTTGAAAGAGAAAAAGCATAATAGGCATTGGAGAGCCACTTACATACAAAAGAAAAGAGCGGCGATTTCTGAAAATTGCGTCGCCAAGATGTTTCAGTTTTCTTGTATTATTCGTCAACAAGAACGTAATTATTTTTCATGTTGTTGAAAATTCGCAACTGTGAGGCAGATTGAAATGAAAATACTGGGAAAGAATGGAGCCCGTGACTTTTGACGGGTTGTTTCTGTAAATTAAATGAATAAAAGAAAAACAAATATACTACAAGCACGGAAAAAGATCGTAGAAGTATTCCTTGAAAGTCTAGCAATTTTAGTTTGCAGTAACTGGGATTCTTGATAACACTTTCAGTTAAAAATGTTTTGGAGATATGCGGACTGTGTTAAATCAAATCAAATAGTTTATTTGTCAAATGGTGGTTGTATGCATGTATTTCCTTATTACAACCGAAATATGTTATCTCATGAACAATAATATTTTAATCCTTCAAGTAGTTAAACATAGCCTTATAACCTTACATTGAATCTCCAACGCAAACAGAGGTTTGTTATAAGTTTGACATGTCTGTCGATCTGTACGCCAGTCTGTGCAATCTTAGCTCTTAAACGAGTTTACTGATTATAATACGGCTTAGGAAAGCTTACGCGATCAAAATGGTTATTCAATATTATATCGTTTTTCGCGTTGAACTTAAACGTTTGACGTAGATCAATAAATGCATAATTTATAAATGCCATATCCCGTTTAAATAGATTTAGATGTGTTTATGAACCATTTCACATATGATATGATCACACATAGCGACGAGGCACATTTAAAGAAACGCGTTCAAAATAAATGAACAGTGCCGTACCATTGTAAATTACGTGCATGTGGAAAGTTCTGTCAGTTTAGATAGATTCAATTCAATTTAATTTATTCACTTGGGTGACAAACTGACAGTGAATTTATATAAATAAATTCTTTAAAGTACATGATTAGAAGTGCATTTTATAATAAATTACTTAAAAAAAACTTGAACGATTACTGAATAAATAATCAACAATTCTGTAAATTATGATTTCTGCCAAGCAACCATGACTTACACAACATAACTTTTTTGTCGATTATATTATGCCTATATTCTCATTATTTTACTATATCTACTTACCCAATATTTTCATACCATATTCCCTTATCATAATAATTATATAAAACAGACATCACAAATCCAATCAAACCGGTAAATACAATAAAAGAAGAATCAAACACCTTAATTCTTAGCAATATATCTACATAAAACGAATCAAGGTTTAAATTCACGCGCTAATTACGTTCTATTGATTACATATCATTAACAAAACGAGCTGTAATTAAACGGTGTGGAGCACAAATGGCGTCGTCAACGGTTGACGTGGAACTGTTAAGGTATGTACACACTAGACTATAGTTATTGCGCTAATGCGCTAATTTGATCTGCTAGTTTCTAGAAGGCTCCCCAATAAGCGCTGGATCGACGTCATAAGAAGCGACATCAATGCAACGGATTTATATTAGAGGATGAAGACACCGAGCAAAATAGAAAACATTGAGTAGGAAGGCAGACTGGTATAGACCGGTAATAATAATCACCAGGCAGAAAAAGAAGTTTCTGGAACTTCGACATAGATGTCGAAGTTCCATGTCGTCGTATCTATGTATATTGTATCTAGAGATACAATATACATAGATACGACGACATAAATGGTAGTGTAGTGCTATCTACGCTAAATGTATATAATTTAGCTAAAATACAAAAAGTGTCATCAAGCGCATAGTGATGAAACAACGGTGCCTTTTATACCTGACTTGTATAAGCTAAACTGACACAAACAAGCATTTTATAGTCCTTCAGTGGTGACAGTAAAAAATGCTTTATTCTGGAATTACTCCTGAGCGTAGATCGCGTTACTCCGGTTTTTATTAAATCTATTACCTTCGTGCCCGATATCTTAGATCCCTAGTCTTACTGGAACTGCAGTATATGTACATATGTAACAACTTTGCAGTCAGCTACCCATATTTCACAAATTATTTGCTTTTAAAATAAATATCAAATAGTCAAATATTGTGCAAAACCTATTTACTTGTTCGAAAACACAAAACAATTTTTTTTATGATTTTCGACAATACATAAATGTTCTGAAAAAGCATGGCATTAACACGATAGTAACTGTCGCTATAATACCCTTGTGTGCAATACCTTTATTAATTACAGTTGATCACTGACCCGTTACGCGTAGCACTGCTACGCCGTAGCCAATTGCAGTCGTGCGGCTTGCTACGCGCTACGGTGTAATAAATACAGGTGAAATTGTACACGCACGGAATTACCATCGGTAATGCTTCAGTTATTTTATTCGTATCATTACATTTTGTGTGTGTCGTTCTTATTTATTTGTCGACCAAGGTAATAAAACGTTCCTTGGTAGACCCAAGGACTACATTGCAACAAAGTTTGCTCTTAGTTTTCTACAAAAAAGTAAGTGACCGGACCTAAAGAAATCTTCGTTGCGGATAATCTAGAGACCAGCGAATTTCGGCAAAACAAAGGTAAAATATAAATGATAAATAACGCAATTAATCCCCAAAATGAACTTGTATTACCGCAGTAACGATAGCGTTTAATTTAACTATATTTGCTTATGCAGTATTTTAGTTTACTCGTTTACATAGAGAAAAACATTTATGGACAAAGCGACAGCTATAAATTGCGTGAAAATCTTCATCCCCTTGTATTTTTCTGCGCATATTATAGCTTCTCAAAAATCCTATAAAATTTCTTCAACGAATAAATTTACACATAAAAATCTTAGCCATCGTAAAACAGCATAAGTTTGCAGTGTCAAAGAGAAAATCTAGCCTTTTAAACCTCAAGCTTTAAAGAACCAGTCTAAAATATACGACCGCAATACCCTTAGGCATGCTAATAATTTCAATGAAGGCTTCTGTGGAATTAACAGGCCCTTACTTTTATGTTAAATATTCGTCACAAAAAGCCAAAAAGACATCTTCAACGTGAACTGACGCTAAAACACCATGTAACATTTGGTAGAATTTATTCGCAGTAGGAAGGGGACTTTACGACTTTCTTGCAGTGCAGATGTTACATTATCTCGTAAATGTAGACGGTTGAACTTAATCTTTCTTGTAGAACAGCAATAGACTCGCAATAACAAGATACGAACGTCAAGTAAGACCTTGCATGACAAAATGTAATTTTCCGGGTCGCTCGACATACATCAATTTGGATTTTGAATCCTGCGGTGCTACATTTATATACATGTTGCATACAATGTTGCGAAATGTTACGGCTTGAATCAGCTAACAATTAATTTAATAACTAATAAATAAACGACTACGCTACACAATACGCGCAATTCTAACAATTGATCAGTTTTTTCTGTTAAAATTCACGTTACAGATTACATTGTGTAAACTCGCCGTGATATGTGGCTTCATGTTTGAGAAAGCATTTCGAACAGTTTCGTTTAAAGCCCATGTGGCTATAGAGGAATTCCTTACAGGGAACCTAATAAAGCTAGCTGCAAAATTAATCATGATGGTGTACAAACTTTGTTCCAAACTGCTGACTGCACATATGGCTATAAATAGTAGGCTGTACCACTTTCAAGATTTTTTATGGATTCAGATTTATTTAAAATAATCACAAATTCTCACTTTCATGGGAAATTTCTGCTAAACCAATGACGATTGCTGAACATGCATAGTTACATTGGAGCTCAATTGGTGGGTTTTGAGGCCCACTCCCTTGGCCACATTTTATCAATTACCTCTATAAAATAATGTATATATAATAATGAGTATATACTTATGTACAGGTTTGCAAATAGAAATGTTCTTCTAAAAGTGCTTTACAAAATAAAAACAGAATTGCTTATTAAAATGTATGTACGGAAAAAGTTAAGTACAAAATTATGAATTATATAATACTTCTAAACCGTACTTCTAACCGTACAAATGGAATTTTCCTTATCAGCCACATGGAAACCATTTCTAAAGTATAATCTCACAGTATATGTGGTCAATTTCGGGGCGCCGGCCCTAAAGTATACAAAATCAAATCTCGGTTTACATTATATAAAAATAAGGCCCTACCGAATTTTTCCCTGTAATGAGATTTTGCTGTTTATTTTCGTATAGAAAGCTACTAATCACAACCTCTATTTTCTTTACTTTCCTTCTAGTATACATTCTAAAGTGTCGTATCGGTCTGGCCAGTGCCAGAGATAGGATGAAACAACGAGAAGCACAATCAATTTACACTAAGAAATACCTTTACTTAACGTCAATTTGCCGTAATTTAAGGGCCTACAAAGGGCAGCAGTATTTCCAGCAATCACATTTAAATATTCTAATGAAGAGAAAAGAAATTGAAGTATTCCCCAAGGGAAAAAAGTCATTTGCATGAAAAAAGTCATATTCAATAAACCAGTATCCTCTTAAGTAGGTTTCTGTTAATACTTTCCCAGACACAATAAACTTTGCAAGGCAACACAACATGGCAGGTTTATTGTTGTCACTCACACAAATTTTGATAACACTATGGTCTGGGTTAGTTAAAAGCAAACATCCGAATCGAGAGCCGATGTTTCAGCTGGCGGTATAAATAGAAACAGAACTGCACAGTTCATTGCTCACAAACGTACATAATGTATGAAATGTTAGACCTTTAGTAAAGGCACTGAGCGTAAAACTACACACGCTCAAACCCGCTGCTTTGCACGGAGATGTAACGTAAAATTTAAGAACCAAATATATGGCAATATAACATAGTATACCAAATTAAGATTATTAAAGTTTACAAAACTAAAGAACGCTTTAATAGAAAACATGACTGAAAAGTAGAAAATAACACTTATTATAATTTTGCCATAAAAACGTTTAAGAAATGACATATAAAATCTCTCAACTATTTTCATAGTATCGTCAAATAAACAAAATACTAGTAGTTTATTAATACAAACAAGGTCAGAACGCAATACATAACGTTTCATAATAGTAGCAGAAAATAGGGCAATTTCCTTGAATGAACTCATACAACTTGCACACAACAATTCTACTCGTAGCAACATTGTTATTATTTTGTCTGGTCCTCTGCTTAATTTATGTGGGCTATTTCAGTAGCAAACAAATGATACCGTCAATGTAAATTAGAAATTCGAACCGATGCGATGGCCGCAGAGAGGTTCTGGAGTAGCGACCATGTGATGATGTCGTAGCAGACGTAAGCCTCCTGCAAAGGTGGACCGAAATTCTTATTGGGATCGCGGGCAGCGGATAAATATCGGTGGCTCAAGATGTCTACGTGGTAAGCCTTGGGCAGGGTTATGTTCAACAATGGAAGTGTATCGACTGATATTCTGTTGATGATGGTGATCAGAAATCCATATCGTAGCGCTCATAGTGAGACTTGGCTTGCTGTTCGTAACAGATCGGCAAAGTTAAGCAACGCTTGCACAGGTCGCCACTTGGATGGGTGACCAAGTGTGGCATTTACATCTGAGCGCTACCGTGCTTCGGAGGGCACGTAAAGCTGTCGGTCCCGGTTCTTGTCTCAGGATAAGAATCGTTAGGCCATGTCGGAGGCCTTTGGGCGGCCTAAAAACTCCGACACTAGAGTTGGCCACACACTCACACGAAAAACAAACAAACATCAGAAATCCAAAATTGATTTTCTTTCCGTTACGCTTTATAGCACCACAAAGTCGAATAAGTAGTTAAGTTTGAACATCTACTAAAAACAGACAAGGTTTTGGTTTCAAAAGTTAGGTATAATGCATTCTACCGAGGTAGATATTTAGTTAAATACTCAAGTAACTTGAGCTAATACGCATTTATCTAGAGAATTCAATAAACATAATTACATCGCAAATTATTCAGGTTACGCCAAACCCCAACATAAACAACTTATGTTACCACGTCCCGATATGTTCAAATATCACGTTGTACCACAAACAAGCCACATACTGCCACAAATTCCCCAAATCATGTTCCATACCGCAAGGGTTAATGAAGATATTCTGAGCGGTCATAAAATTGGCCTGTCCCTAATATCACACTGACGGTTGACCACGTACGGAAAAACCGAACGGACTGAACACTTATAAAACACAGAAGGCTTTTTATAAAACCTTTTAGAAATTTGTCCTTTTTTGCATATGTCCTCGGCCGTTACACACATATGGGATGAAAGATATTATAGGTATAAGTCACGATAAATTTATTAAGGCGATAGTGGAATGAAGGAATAGAAATGTAGCGGCGCGGCTCGCAAAAAAGTAAAGGATAATCTTACTGATATAACTCCAAGTACGCGTTAGAGACTTACAACTTTAAGACTAATTTTTATTAGGTACTCGTGTACTTATAAAATCAAGGCAAGGTCTTGTATCGGAGCCTGTCAGACTCTACTACGGTCTGCTTTATAGGTTAGTGTTCATCAGCATCATTATCCACCTAGCACCATCCCGTTTGCGATCCAAGGTCATCACCTCTGAACCCGTGGTCTGCTTTTCTTCTATATCTTCTCCACTTCGCACGGTCTTCGGCAGCTCTGGAGGTTAGAATTATATGTCAGTGTTATTCAGTATTATTCGTGCCGCGACCTCTACAGAATGCATTTTCTTTTTGCCTGACATTCTATTTCAAATGAAAATGCGACGCGTTGACGCAAATGCCCCAAGGGATTACAAGAACACAAGTAATTCGCGACCCAGATTACAAGCAAACTTTACGCATACGTCTCCGGAATACATCTTCGTTATTGTTTTAGTTCCATAACTATCTGGTTTTATTCCTAGTGTATTTTTAACCGACTTAAAAAAAAGGAGGTTCCCAGTTTGACCTGTATGTATGTATGTTTGTCCGCGATTATCTCGCGTTTGGCTGAACCGATTTTGATGCGGTTTTCAGAAAAGTATTTGCTACACTTAGGAGAAGGTTTTAGGCCCTTAACCGACTTCAAAAAAGAAGGTTCTGAGTTTGACCCGTATATATGTAAGTTTGCCCACGATTAACTCGAGTTTGGCTGAACCAATTTTTATGCGGTTTCAGAAAAAAAAGTACTTGTTACACTTAGGAGAAAGTTTTAGTATTTTAACCGACTTAAAAAAAAAAGGTTCTCAGTTTGACCCGTATAGGTACATATATTGGTTCTTAGTATGTTTGTATGTATTATGTGTGTGTGTTTGTACGTGTGTACGTGTTTGCGCGCGCGCGCGCGTATGTGTATATGTATGTGTACGTGTGTGTGTGTACGAGTGTGTGTGTGTGTGTGTGTACATGTGTACGTGTCTATGTCTCTGCGATTAACAAAAAACAAAGAAAGTCGGTGAAAGAATCTAACGCGAGCGCATATTTCTCATTCTTGTCATTTCGGATAAGGCTCTGTTGTCGTGGGGATGGTTGAATAATTTGTTCGAGTCAATATCACTTAAAGCCATGCCTTTTAGGGATTTGACCCGCCCCAAGGCAAGATAGCATTGGCCTATAGCAAAGATTTTAGGCCCTAAGTCCGCGGAACTAAGTGTACATCCTTTTAACTTGTGTACCGTCACAGCCTAACTCAATATGACTGGCAACATCCGCCTCTGGATATCACCATAACCGCGATTGCATTGATAGGTCGCTAGCACTGGAGCTATGGAAATGTATCCATCATCATCTTTAAGTCGCAATGCTATTGATGGATCATCAAATAATATCAAAATGGCATCAGGCAGTTCACCTGGCTCAAGTTGATCTTTTCTTAGTGCCGACCATTTAAATCCTTTAGGAACACCCATTGCCCCGTTCGCTAAGCCATCCGTTATTGGCATATTTCTCCGGAGCATAATACGAAAGCTCACAGCCAATTTAATAGTATGTACAAGTCCACCGCATTTGTTTGGATCGTACTTCCGAATGTGGCTGATTCCCTAGACTCATCTTTCTCTTCCAGCATGAAGCCTAAGCCCATAGGCACACAGAATAAAAGTAGGTACCTATGTCAAAGTCATGATAAAAAACTGATACTAGCAGAAAACTTATCACTAAAATAATTGAATCTAACTAAAAACAAACTATTAATTAGCCCAAAACTTAAAGTAAATGGAGTACCTATCACTAAAAAGTTTGAAATAAATAAAAGAGTAGTTAACACAAAACCAAGTAAACGAACGAAGTACCTAACACTAAAAAGAATGAAATAAAAATAATAAGAAAAAAAAACAAAACGAAAAGGAAAACTTAAAAATCGCACCAAAAATACCTAGGTATTTAGTTTCTTTTTTTTTAAAAGAGAACCGCCTTCAAAAAATCGACCCACTGACAAGTACGAAATAATTTTACATACGCTAATACATAGTATATAACTTATACAAAATACTTAGTTTTTGAAGTCGGTGCCAAACCATCTAATACAAAAAAGAATACTGGCAAACAGAGAAAATAATATGACGAATATATCATTTCAATAAAGCCTCAAAAATATCTGAATTAATAAAATTTAAAATAATCTACCTATATACTCTAAAAAGCAACTTATATATAAAATATATAAAAAGTATGAAATAAATGCTTAATTATAAAATAATTATACTTCATTTTGGCCTGTAAGTACTATGTAGATTGAATGCGCTGGTTTGGAAAGGATGACGCCAAACAATAGGCTTTAAGTCTAAGACTAAGTATTTTGTATAAGTTATATACTATGTATTAGCGTATGTAAAAATTATTTCATACTTTTCAGTGGGTCGATTTTTTAAAGGCGGTTCTCTTTTTAAAAAAAAGAAATTAAATACCTAGGTATTTAGTTTAACATTTTTGGTGCGATTTTTAAGTTTTCCTTTTCGTTTTGTTTTTTTTTCTTATTATTTTGTAATTTACGGATAAGCGGACACATGTTATATTTCGTAAATTGCTGTATGCCATAAGGCCGCCAATTGTGCATTTCTTGTTTGTGCTACTTCGATGTATGTTTTTCTTATATGGTGTAAAATAAAGATTTATCTAATCTAATCTAAATTTACTTTAAGTAGAACAGTGATACTTAGGTATCGACTTCGATGACATGTGGCATAGCACCACGATGAGTATTGGGGATGCGATGCCCTCCCAAGCAAGATTTAATGTCATCACAATTATTATTTCTAGCCTCTTTGTTGTTTGTGTGTGCTATTGATGTTTTCTTAAGTCTGGTGCGGGAGTAATATTTCTATTAAAATCGAAGCAACTCCTAAATTGTGTAAAGATTCATTAATGCTAAATTAATAGTCCTTTCTTTTGAACTATTTTCATAAAACTTTGCAGCAATTTAAACTAAAAATCATTATTCAAAAATGAAGAAACTATTAATAAACTCTATAAATACTCATAGCATACAGCTACAGTAGAACAATAAGTACCGTAGAATTACATGCTAATATCTGCCATAAAAGCCTCCGTAACCAACAAGTTCCGCCGTTCAATGGCTTACTAGGACATCGTTACATGGACATAGGCGTACCTTTGTTTTGAAAAATACACATTATACAGGCGCAAGGTGGTGTGAAATGTATGACGTCATAATTTCCAGTCCACCGCCGGCCTCCCTCCAGCGCGTGAATGATCGGCCGAGCATACCAGGGCGTGACGTCACTGGCCTTTAAAAAAGAAGTTGACTCATTGTTCCCCATTCAGTTTAATGAGATAAGAGGAAAGTTTTAATTAAGAATGGAGTGCGTAGCAGTTCGCAAAGGTAGTTGAATGTTGAGATTATTCTTATTCCGAGTCTATTTCAGATTATGATTAGACGTACTTTTATATTTATGTTTTTGTACTACACTGTGATTCGACTGCGTATAATGTGCTATTATTACACAAGCAAGTGATTTAGGTTGTCCTGAAGGAATTTATCGAAGTTGATGGTAGAGCACCTGTGTCAATGATGAATTAAATGAAACTTATGTATTTATCAGAAATCTAATAGGTTCTAAAGGACTATAACTTATAAGGCTTACCTAATCGGCAGTAGCTTATTGTGCATGATAAAAATAAGCGAATAATTAGAGCTAATAATCAATAGGAGGACATGCTTTAGGTATCGATATTAGTCCCATAGCGCGCATTAATGATTTTTCGAAGTTAAGTATCTGAGCCAGTTTGTATTTCCACTAGACTATCGCTGCGTATACATATACGCGCACACAAATTTAACAAATAATTTCGATATACCCTAAATTTCAAGACTGATTCTATTATTTACGAAGCTATGTAAAACCTGCCAATTTGAACTACATAGAAAGCAAATACTCAGTTTCGGTTTTGGTGAAATTATTCTTTTCTTATGAAAAAGGCAATATTCGTTCTAATAAAAACCATGTACTATATTATTCTAAATTATATTAGACCGGTTGAAAATATTGAAGAAGAAAGAATTAAGAACTTAATGACTATATTCCGTTTGTTTTTTATGAAGGAAATTCGGCTATAATGAATTAGCCTCATAACTCCCAGGTGAATTCCTAAAAATTAAATGGCAGTCATCCTTCAAGCGCTACGTCATTATGGAGATTCATTTATATTTTTATTTTATAAAAATACTATGGAGAATCAGTACTCTTAAATATCCAGATATCTATAGACCATTAAATTAAAGCAATATTATGTCTTTGGCGAACTGTTCTATAGAGTAACTGTCTAACTTATTATACTACTATTACAAAAGTAAAAAAAAATGTGTGGATGGATTTATGGATGTTTGTTACTCTTTTAGGCAAAAATCCCATTTTTATAGATCTTAGCAGTTTTGTGACTTACACATGAGAATAGTACAGTACATGGCTACCATTCCCTCTTTGTGAGGGAAAAGTAGCCATGCTCTATTCTAATTTCAAAACTAAACATTCTACAAAACTGCTACCATTAGGGAAAGGATCAAAATAAACGAGAGAAAATCCTACGGGGTAACTCAACAGCCTTGTAATTTTCGACTCTTCCACCTACGCTTATAAGGATACACGACACTATTTATTCTCTTAGGCGCTTACACGACACGGTATACTTCATAAATTACACGTTAGAAGCTAAACAATACATCTTTTAGCTCGTTTCATAACGTACTTGATATCTTTATTTAATCATACGAGAATAACAGTAGAGGTTATATTTAATGTTTGTTGTTTAAAGTTAGACAAAGATAGTAATACCGCGCCATGATGTCACAATTCTTTTTTGGGACGCAATATTGGTTTGTGTTTTTAGCATAGTATCTTTCTTTAGGTACAGGCAAATAGATGTTTTTGGCACGTTTACATCTATGAAAATAATAATTATATTGGGGTGAACTGTTTTATCTATAATCTTGGTCCTAATCGAGCCGGTCTTCCTCAAAAGTAACAAACATTTAACCAACAAAATGGTATAATAACAACAATATTAGGTGTAATAAAGCATCATATTTATGCAAATTTATCCTTGTACCTATGTATAACCTCATATTCCATGTCATTGTGTGGCTCGTACACATTTCGGGACGACTTCAAATAAAAATCCATGCACGGGTGTAAATAGCCCATTTATTTTTTTCGTCTCCTTTTGTGGCTGTCTCTATGGAACTGACGATTTATTACACCGAAGGTTTTTGTTTGGTTACATCACATTTTACTTTACAATTCATTAACTGGCTATATAAAAGGGGATATCGGATTTACCCGTTTGTTTATAATATTCGTTTTTGTCTACAATTTCTCCCGTTTAGGGTTCGGTTATTGGGCCAAAAATTAGCCCATGGGCTATTCTAATGTTTAAGCCCTAGATTACTCCAAAGTTACATCAAAACCTGAAGTTTGTGTGTTAAAAAGTAAAAAATATCCATATTCACTCTCACAAACTTTTACTTTTGTAATAGTAGTTAAAAGTAAAGGTAATACCTAATTTCAATACGCTAATCTACGTGTACAGTCACGAGCATAAATATATTACTATGGGCAGATTAGCAAAAATATCTGTCCCAAGAATGAGTTCAATAATATCTGTCTGCACGTACGCAGCAAAAATATCTGATATTATCAGGCAGCATAATGAAGTGGCATCAAAATTATGTGATGAAAATGTCGTAGCATAAATATCTGATGTGACAGGTGGCAAAATGTTATGATCCCTTGTGGAGAGCAAATATATGTAACGTTTTATATTTCTGTAATTTGCATTGATTCCGCCCTAAAAGCATAAATATGTGACACCAACTAGGTGGCAATAATATCTGACATTATTTTTTCTACAATTTAATTAAAAATTTAT
This sequence comes from Euclidia mi, assembly GCA_944739405.2. Taxonomy (NCBI): domain Eukaryota; kingdom Metazoa; phylum Arthropoda; class Insecta; order Lepidoptera; family Erebidae; genus Euclidia; species Euclidia mi. The sequence goes on from CALYKY020000007.1 coordinate 122,184, forward strand.
ACGAAATAGTTAAAAAAACAAATGTTATTTTACATTCTTTTAATAGGCTGTCGTTTTATTAAACTATACATGGTGTAAAAAGACCCTTAACGAAAACTGAAATCCCATGTTGTACCAATCACTTCGAAATTTTTTTCTTCGGCACCATACCTGGGAAATTACTGGTTCAGGAGATGTTGAGGCTCAAAGTTATTATGAATTTTTTGGAATAACAGTACAAAATCGATGCATTTACCCCGTCAACCTGTTCTATAGATGTCCTATGCACCCATGGATAAGTAGGGTTTTCGTAAAATGCACGCGCGCATTTTTAATTGCGGATAAAAAAATGTGTCTCCTTAAAAAAAATATAGTTACCCAGGTTTTATTTTTGCTTTGTATGACTTGGCATGATGTCCATAACGACTAGATGGCTTGGTGATGGGTCTTGTGGCACCCTTCTAGACATATCCAATACTACGACCGAATTAAATTATTAATTATTGTAGTGGGTAGATCTATTTTATCTACGGCTACCGAGTAATAGTTTAGGAATAGGGTACCGGACTGCTTAGTCAAATCAGTAACTTTTTGTCACCCGACGAAACGCTAGTTTTGTATTTTATCAACTGCTGTACTATTTTATGGTCTTACTAGAGGACGCCAGCAGCCACGCCTGCATTTTTTTTTAAATTTACCCGTTTTGGCCGATTCCGTGGGAATTTCGGGAAATTCCTTCTTAGTGCACCCCTACGGTCCCCAAGGAACATACATGCCAAATTTCAGCTTCCTGCGCCCCATAGTTTCGGCTGTAGCGTGTCTGTCAGTCAGTCAGTAACGCAAGGATTTTATATATTAAGATTTATATAAAATTTGCTGTAAGAGCAAAATTAAAATTTAAGAATATTTATAGTGGTGATTTCAGACAATCTTTTTGATAAATGATAATTTGCAATTTATTTTTAATACAGTCCGATCCCCTATTGTTTTTATAGTTATATATCAGGCCACCAGACCTTACTTATTTTTTTGGATTTCATAGGATTGACGATGAGTTATCGAACAGTATCCATTTATGAAGACATACATGGATACTATTCGATGCACATATTCCATTCATTGCTCTCGAATAACTCGTGAGTGGTTTAAAAGTTAATGTTCAAAGAGAGGCCTTAAAGTTAATCAATTTCCCTTCAGAGAGCTTCGATTTGAATCCCATTGAGAATCTGTGGAGTTCAATATTTCAACAATAGGATCCTACTCTGGCTGGAAAACATGATTATCTACGTTGTCACACCTTTGACATTTGGGAGTCACTTCGAGGCTCGCAAGAGTGTCCTAATATAGTTCTACAATGCAAGAGAGGCTACAGGGCGTAATTATGCAAATGGTGGATTTACACGATTTTAATTCATTATGTTTAATTAGATTTCACTGCAAGATAACAAGATCCGCAAGATTAGAAATTTACTAGGAAATTCTAAACGGGAGATAAATTGTATTATTTTTCGCCTATATTTTCGCAAATTTATCAATTTGCGACCTCTCGTGGTAAATCTATAAACTACCGGATATCTATTCGTAAGATTCTAAACGGTTCAACCAATCACAGAAGTTTCACATTAATTTTAAGCTTCTTAAAATACGGCAAATAAAAAACTGCTCTCTGTTTGGTCGGTCGGTGATAATGAAGGTCGGCATCAATTCAACTTAATAGGTTATGTTAGGTTTTCTTGTGAACCTGAACAGAAAAATAGGGGCCGAAACAGGGTTCCGTTAACTTAGGCTCATAAAGCGAACAATGGTGGTGGAGAGGAAGGAAAAAAACACGTGACTTATTCAACCAATCAGAGCCCACATGGCGTTTGGTAATTGTTTACATATTATTTTACACATGAATTCGTAAGTTAAGCCATTTGCGAAAAGGCGGGCGTAAAATAAAACAAATTTATCTCTCGTTTAGAATCCTACGAAATTTTATACATTTCTTAGGAAATTTATTAATTTGCGATTCTTGTCCTCCTCCGGTGACATAAATACTCGCTTAAAATCATTATTTTATTAAGTTGATTAGGCAAATAAATATAAAAAATATTTATAACGTGTTTTTGTTCATATTCTTTGCCCGGCAAAATACATAACAATAAAACATTTTGGCCCATTTTACCGGCGCTATACATAATATCAAATATTGTTTATAAATTGTATGTCAGATATTATTGCCACCTAGTTGGTGTCACATATTTATGCTTTTAGGGCGGAATCAATGCAAATTACAGAAATATAAAACGTTACATATATTTGCTCTCCACAAGGGATCATAACATTTTGCCACCTGTCACATCAGATATTTATGCTTCGACATTTTCATCACATAATTTTGATGCCACTTCATTATGCTGCCTGATAATATCAGATATTTTTGCTGCGTTCGTGCAGACAGATATTATTGTACTCATTCTTGGGACAGATATTTTTGCTAATCTGCCCATAGTAATATATTTATGCTCGTGACTGTACATAGCTGTGGAAATTGTAAAATGATTTGGTACCTGGTAGTCTAATTATTAAGCGATAGAGAGGCAGCGATAGCCTAGTGGAGATACCAACGGACTGCCATGCAGAGGGTATCGGGTTCGAATCCACGGCGCGCACCACAGACTTTTCGGAGTTATGTGCATATTGAATTGTTAATTATCGCTTGTCCTGTGCCTCGGAAAGCACGTTAAGCCGTCGGTCCCGGTTGTCAAGACGATCTTTGACAGTCGTTATAGGGCGTCAGTACCTCTAAAATAAACTGGCATTAGTCTATACCATGGAATAATTATAACTATCCCTTCGGGTTGCGGAGGTCAGACAGGCAGTCGCTTCGCGGAAAAGCTAATATTCAGCCAAATCCGGTTAGACTAGAAAGCGGACCCCAGGTTGAAACTGGGATAACCCTAGGATGATGAGTCTTGTTATTAAGTAAGGTAACGTCGTAGTAGGTACGACCCTTAAACCAAGCAAATAAATAATAACTCAATGACTTTTATCTTTGTACGGCTAGTATATACTAAAAAGTCATCCTCGTGAGATAAATGAAACGTCTCTGATATAAATAATATCATAGCTCACAGCAGAAATATTCAACTTTCCGTCTAACCAATTAATAATGTAAAGTGTCATGACCTCATTTTATTCCGTGCGTATAGTAAAAGATGTCCAAGGAAAATACACGAAGTGAATATTTGGAACAGATGAAATACTCGCAATCAAATCCTATATTACGTCTGACCAGCATGATTTAGTAGGCCAAATGTTTCAGTGAATATTTGGAAGAGATGAAATACTCGAAATCAAATCCTATATTACGTCTGACCAGCATGATTTAGTAGGCCAAATGTTTCAGTGAATATTTGGAAGAGATGAAATACTCGAAATCAAATCCTATATCACGTCTGACCAGCATGATTTAGTAGGCCAAATGTTTCAGTGAATATTTGGAAGAGATGAAATACTCGCAATCAAATCCTATATCACGTCTGACCAGCATGATTTAGTAGGCCAAATGTTTCAGTGAATATTTGGAAGAGATGAAATACTCGAAATCAAATCCTATATTACGTCTGACCAGCATGATTTAGTAGGCCAAATGTTTCAGAGAATATTTGGAAGAGATAAAATACTCGAAATCAAATCCTATATTACGTCTGACCAGCATGATTTAGTAGGCCAAATATTTCAGTAAATATTTGGACGAGATGAAATACTCGAAATCAAATCCTATATCACGTTTGACCAGCACGATTAGTAGGCCAAATCTTTCATTACTGACTCTCAGTGCTATTGTAACACGAATAAGGACAAGTCTATGTCGAGCAGTAGACTGTGTCAGGCTGTATAAATGAAAATACACCTAAACTACTGCAGTAGACAGCCACGTAAACAAGCTAAAATAATTTCATATTTTGAACGCTAGTGCAGTTGCCAATGACCGCAAACATGTTACATTACTACGGCTTTCAATGTGGTTGACTGTTCAATCATGATACGGACATATATATAATATAGAGTATTCAGACATTTTATTGGAGAAACGCTCATGTTCTGTGGAATCTGGTTAGATTGGTCCGTGAGGTACGACGAAAGTTTTGTTTTGGAGATGAAGCTAGGACGATGGGTATATATCTAAGTGTATGTTATCATTTACCTACCGAGTTTGTTATGTCATGCGTAATAGGAGGTGAACCCACTGCCTTGTTCTCATCATCATCAGTCTACTTTATAATCTGTCCCACTGCTGGTCTCTTGTCATTATGAGAAGGCTCATAAGGCTATGTCCTCCCTACAGCCAAGTGCAGATGACAGTATTCACGTGTCTTTATAGAACAAAACATATAGAGACTTTTGAGACATGCAGATTTCCTCACAATGTTTTCTTTCACCGTGTAGCAAGCGATAATCAACAATTTATCACTGACTAGAGAATGCCCGCAGCTACTCTCGGACATTGTTTTTAATTTAACCTGCCTGAACCAGAGGGAATTTCGAGAAATCCGTTCATAGTGTATCCCTACGGATCCCAAGAAACATACACGCCAAATTACAGCTTATTGCGCCTCATAGTTTTTGCGGTAGCTTGACTGTGAGTCAGTCAATAATGCAAGAATTTTCTCGACTGACCGACACGCTGGCCATGTGCGGGTTGGCAGACTTCACATGTCTTTCGAGAACATTATGGAGAACTCTCAGACATGCAGGTTTCCTCACGATGACCTTCACCGTTTAGCAAGTTATAATTAACAATTGAATACGCACATAACTTCCAAAAGTCATCGGTGCGCGCCGTGAATTCGAACCTCTGCGTAGCAGTCTGTCGGTCTCACCACTCGACTATCGTTATTTATTTTTAATACATTATAAAAATAATTAAATAATACTCAAAACTATTTATTCGTAAGAAACAAGCAAATTTACAAACTACAAGCAGATTTCAGTCTCATTTCGGTTTTAACTATGCAAAGTGGTAACTAATAAACTTTTCCCATCTCAGTTTATCGCACGATTATACAACTGCAAAGTAGTTTCGCTCGTCATTGTTGCAGCTTTCTATGTATTTGTTTATTTGAAAGCTAAGCATTTCGGCAGACTCCGTATACGGTTACTTGATATTATGTAGAATCACTTCTAACAAGTTTTTCTACAGATTGAGTCATGAGTATACCTACGAATTAGTCATTGCTTACTTTTCATTGGCTATCGAGGCCAGATTGTTATAATGTAAATTGTTAAAGTATTTTGGCTGTTTTTAAGTCTAAATGCAACGGTTAATTTGAATGAAACTAATAAGAATGATGCATTCATAAATATTTTTGTGTATATGTAAATGACAACTTAAATATAGCATACTTACGTTTTTCATCTTTTGTATATGAGCATTCCTTTCCCTTAAAAGTTACACACGATCAATAAATACAAAACCGGCCAAGTGCGTGTCGGGCCACGCGCAATGTAGGGTTCCGTAGGTGCCCATAATGGCCATTATTGATAATAACTTCTGTTTCACATGGGACTAAAAACGGGCATCTTTAAGATTAAGCCAGCGCTTCCAATGTAAACTCACAGAAATAGGTATTCATAAGTTAACCGACGATTACTCGTAAACTAGTCATGTCTACTTAGCCGTGATAGTTTTCCTTTTAAATTCGTTATATGTACTACATTTGTGATTTTTTTCACCTCTGCCAAATTAATAGTTTAGCCGGCAGAGGGGGGGGGGGACACTTGAGTCTAACATTTTTTTTTACTTCAAAGCTTGATATTTGACAAACCAATTACTTGATCGAAAAATGATATGAGCAAACTCATAATACTTTTTTAAAACCTATCCAATCATACCCCACACACTGGGGTACTCATCCCAATAAAAATTCAACCCCACTATATATGTAGGGGAGATACCCTTAAAAAAATATTTTCCTAAATTTTATTCTACAGTTTTCTTGCAATATTGTATGTCTATATTTATGTCAAATATCAGCTTTCTAGCACCAGGCGTCTTTGAGCTAGGCTGCGGACGGACAGACGGACGGACATGACGAAACTATAAGGGTTCCTTGTGGACTACGGAACCCTAAAAAGGAGTTAGTGTACTGAGAACGCAAAGAACACAGTCATCTTAGATAACCCAGACAACCCTTTGCCATTTCATGCCCATAATATAAAGTAAAATAAAACAGTAACTTTCCTGTACCTCCAGATAATTAGGTCGGAGTTTCATCTATTGTTCCAAAATTTAGTTCAAAATTTGTTTGAAATACTTCAGAAACAGTCGGTAATTTACTGAAGCTCATTTCAACATAATATTGAATATTTTAGACGTTTCGAGTACCAATAAACTTTCAGTTACTTCAACATTTCTAATAAACATCAGTTCTGTGAAACATCAAAACTTTCAAAGTGAATATATTGTATATGTAATAATTAAATTCGTTTTCCAACCCGAAATTTAAATGCCGAAGTTGAGTGTGTAATTAGGTAGAAAAACAACCTGATGTTTGTGTAAAAGAAAAAGTTAAAAAGGGTGAGTAAATTAAGCTGTACTTATTTCGGGCCGCAGTCTATTAAGTAGGGAGTACATGAAACTAAATGGCATTTATATTATAGCTTTTTATCTATTTGCAGTGGTAGGTAACTGACAACATCAACAGAACTGGAAGTGACTTTGACATCGACAACCAATAAAACAATTAATTACAAAAAATAAAATAAATGTAATTATTTGAAACTAATCAAGGTTATACAAACATCTTCGCTGTCCCTATCACCGGCGTGAATTTTCTAATAATATCTCATTCGCATTTTAATATCACTATAAATGCTAATTGTTTAAAATTAGCTTTAATATGGAAACTAATTGAACTAACCTTGAACGTTGACGTTAGGGTCAATATTAAAATAAGTTGCGAAATAAGATATTCATACTGTTTTTTGGTGACGCGGGGAAGACTCTCGGAGCCATCTCGACTGTTGGAGGAGGAGTGTTTAGGACTTACTTACTGTAACCACCGCGATTTCCTCAGCGTCCCTTTAATGGCGGGGTCACGGAAACCGCGGTTAGCATACTTACCGCGACGCTACCTGGAGATATTCATACCTATAAACAAAAAAAAAAAGAAAGTTTAGAACCATGTTTTATTGTGGTGTCCATGTTATGGTGTTATACCAATAAAAGTAAAACAAATTGACAGATTAATCGACATGATAAGTAAATAAGTAAAACAAATAACTCATTTAGTAAGCTTTAACATCATAGCTGATTTAACTAAATGACTCTTCAAAAGCTTTCATATTTTTGCACATTAAGGCAGGGTTTCTTATTTCACTAGATATTACATCTCTAAATCGTAATGAATATTGCTAGAAGCGCGTTTCACAAAGGCTCCTTTTTCACTGGCTGTCACTTGACTCAACAAAAACTTATTGTGAAATCGGTATTAAAGTCACACAGCAGACTAAAGTAAAGCGTCTAGACACCAGAGTACATGGACCTTCGAAAAACTCAAAGGATGAAGCTTCCTTTTTAACAGATTAAAAAACGTTAACATTGAATATTGATGCGGTGTTCATTCTTGTTTGAAAAACTTAATGACACAGCAAAGTTACGGTACGGTGTGACAGGCGGCCTGAGGGGCCTCTATAATCAAATTACAAGTTTCGCGTCATCACGCTATTGTAGGCGACAAATTAGTTCCCGGGTATAATGTTTGCAAACTTGGCCCCGCTCCTAATTAGTGGAGCCGTGAATTATGTTAAAATTGACACAATTTACTGAACCGTTTTCTTTGAAGATCTGTGGCAAGCCGTATAGACTCAGTAGGCCAATGTTCGGTATCAGTGCGGTCGAATTTAATCGCCTTTAATATAAATGATGTTTGTGTAATGATTTGTGTCTTCAGTTCGATCGTTACCCTAGAATGTTAATTAATGTAGAGAAAGGTCAGGAGAAGTTGAAACGAATGTTGTACATCGTTAAACTATGTTCTGCTCACTCGTTCGTAGTAAGTAATGAGTTTCAAGATGGTTGTGTAAGTTCCATAAAGATGCCAGTGAGAATACGTTTCGAGAATTAGAAGTACATATTTTATGAACAAAATGTGAAGTAACCTATTGTTTTAATATGAGGAAGACAATCGCACAGATATTGCATAGAAAATGTATCGCCGTTGCCCTAGAGAACTAAGAGAGTGAAGAGAGAACTGAGAGAGTTTAGTATTGTACTTTGTATAAAACCATCCCAGCACACACCTATCATCATCGGCATCGCTACGAATCTTTTCATCGTTTCTTTTCTGCTATGTCGACGTCCGTTTGGTTGACGGCGCGATAACAGATCAAGTAATGCCTGGTCTGATATTTTACCATTGTTGAATGCACAGACAGGAAGCATGACTAGAATGTGCGTACAGGACTGCTAAGTGTGTCATCCCAGTCTACAAGTAGCCACACTCTTGTTCTGTGACGGTTCATAGTATTCATGTCTATCGACAACAGAAACAATAACAAATGACAAATCTAAACGCATGCATATCATCCAATACGATACTGCATATACCGTGTATGTAATGCCGTATTAGATGAACGACGTATGAGCCCAACTTCGAACTGACGTCACCTGTCATAAACGTCAGATTGACTAAAATATAATCAAAATAAATGAAAACAACATCAACGGGTGGATCCTGATGCTCAGTTGACTAGCCTGAATAACAGATTGGAGTTAAATTAACGGGAACGAGGTTGTTTTGGTCGGTTCGCTCCCGTTATTTTCGAATTTGGCGCCTTTAAAGCTGTGGTGTCAATCGAATTGTGCTATCTGCTTTTTTGTTACTTTCTTTTTGGTTAGTGAAATATTCAAATGAAGAGTTAAAAGGCAATATGTATTCAGATAAGAAAAGTTGATACTACGGTTACTCTTTAGTGTGCGCCAAAATATAATAATAATACTAATATTACTGTTATTAAAACAAACTATTTGTCCTACGTACAATGGGCGTCTAGGTCGCAAATAATGATATTTTTTTTCCAACGTTTGAATAGGTAGCATATATTCACAACGTTTTTATAAAATAAATAATACACATTATATCCATATTTTTATGTAACAGCGGATTTTTCTGGGCTTGTATTTCAAGCTCGGTTTCGAGCATAAAAAAATTGAGTTAATAGAGTATGAGAAAGTGTACAGTATTTTTCTTTTCAAAAGATCGCTTGTAATTGGACGTAAAAGAAAAATATTAAAATACTAAATACCACAAAATAAACTTAGAGTTGAACCGTAAACATACAAATGCTCAGAATGCAATTTGATAAGCTTTCGCGCATAAAATTATAAACATCTTTTTGTGAAAAGTATTTTAAAGAGTTTGGTGGATCTTGGTATAATAGGTAGTTAAAAGACTAATATTTCGCGAGTAGGTATCATTTAGTTTTGCATAACGTTTTACGACTTTGAGCACGTGTATATTCAAAGTTTGTGTAGTCAAGACCAACAAGAAATTTTATTACTGTACATTTAGGTACAATGTAAATTCTTACACTACAAGTATTCACACCTCTAAGTGGGCATAATTTATTTCTGTAATAAAAACATAGTCTTTATATTAATTCTGAATATCATTTAGTATTTGGAGGATTTTGGACTGGGACTAAAAGGTTCTGTGTATAATAGATAAAATAATCTACTGAACAGCCTCACATGTTTGTTAGCCATCTTAGTAGGAACTATTTCTTTCTGATTTGTTTTATTTTCTTATATTGCAAGGTTATTATAATACTTTTGCATTCTACAATAATGCTTTTTTCTTAAGATTCGGGTGATCCATCTCTCAACACAAGTACTTCAGTAAAACTATTTCCTTACAAAAGACGTCATAATAGTACACTAAAAAACTTTTCAAATTAAATTACATTTGTGTGTTCCTTCCACAATCATGTCGGAGATATTTGACAAGAACAAACTCCATATTTTCCGTACAAAATATTTGCTCTCACAATTTCAACTACACTGCAGAGATATTGCGTTGAAATTTAAAATTTATATATAATACTATTCTTCTACATTCACACAACACCATCTAGTCCCAAACTAAGCAGAGCTGTAGCTGTCTGAAACAAAACAAGAAAATGGTTGAAACATCTGAATAAGTAAATTAATCAAGCGGAAAGATTGTTCTAAATTGCTGGAGACTGTTTCAAGACACATTTCTGGAATGTTTCAACACTTAAGCATACCGACGTAGGTATGTAACATGTACTAAACGGTAAATTAATTTACTTAAGCGTCTTAAGCACTAAGAACGCAATTTATCATCTAGGCCAAGATCAGCTTTGTATTAATGGGTTTGCCTCATTAATGTTGGATTCTGAACTTCTAGTTTGGAGAGAAATTTCTCAAGAGAGTAGGAGACTTATGCAACATTAAAAACGCTTAAGTTTGCTTTTCTAATGCTTCTTTTGAAGCGTACATCTCCCTCTGGATTGGAATTGACATTTATTTAAAAAATAATAGTTTTCTTTGAGTTGAATTTGATCCAAAACTCTATTATCAATATGTATAAAATATAATAGTTATGTCGTGTTTAATGTTTATGAATTTGACTGCACGGTTATTGCATGTTATTGCATGACACGGTGATTGCGGAATGGCGTAGTGGTTTAAGAGGTCGCCTCACCGCTTGTCACTGCGCCGAGTGTTGTGGGTTCGATTACCTCACGAGACAACAATTTGTGGGATCCATATTTTTTGCCGTCCGGGTGTTCATTGTTTCCGTTAGTTGTATGTTTGTGAAGTTCCCCCGTAGGATTTAGGCCCACTGCAAGAGTTGTCACTTTAAAAAAAGAGGATTATGCCGACCGACCGTATTTCTAATATTGTTATGTTTTCAGACATCTGCACCAAGTAGCCACGCACATATAAAACAATAGAACTGTGACACTTGTATCGTACCCACAGACATTATAGTGTCACACAAGCAGCAGTAATGGCCATCGTTAATGCATGATACAAATGTTTTTATTCACACGTATAAAGTCCGTGTCACTCATGCTAAGAATAGAACACTTTTTACAGCGCGTAGACGAGGCGGCAAAAGGTCCTCTCTAAGTATAAAACCTCCCCATGACCGTACAAGTCGCATAAAGATTTTTATTCTTAGATTCATGAATAGCAACGACCGAAGACCTGGGACCATGTACGATTTTTGTAACGCAGATGTTACAAATTAGGAATAAATTTTTATACCTTAATGTTCACTTATCCCAATTTAGTAACGCTCATGGCGTGCCTTGGAGTGCCGTTCGTAAAAGGTCGGCAAAGTTAAGCAACGCTTGCACAAATCATCACTTGAATCGGTGACCGAATGTGGCATTTTCACCTGAGCGCTACCGTGTTTCGGAGGGCACGTAAAGCATTCGGTCCCGGTTCTTGTCCGAGGCCAAGAATGGTATGACCATGTAACTAACATCTGGTGTACAATAAAGCTTATACCTATCCATTGTTTACATTCAACGTGTTAAGAATAATGGTTATAGGAGGCATACCTTTTTCACAAAATCTTTATGACTACCAGTATTGGCTGATATTGGAAAAATGGTTTGATGGCATCACATACATGACAACTGAGACCGAAACGTATTCATCATCTTCGTTTTAGCGTGTCGATGGCAATCTAAATTGTTTCAACCCAAAACTTAGCTACGAGATTGGCAATTTCAGTTGCATCCATAAGTTCCTGTAACGCGCAGGTATAAGGGCACGCAGGACAAGATAGTGTCCCATTGTTTGTGGAACAGCACTACACTTGCACTCCTGATTGGAATTGTCTATAAATCCCCACCTAAGCTAGTTTTCTTTGCTTCGGCCAACCTGTGTCCTAAGTCTATTCAAAGACTTCCAGATCAGCCAAGGCAGACCATGCCCAGGGGGAGAATTTTCAGAAGGCGGGACAAATGGAGTGGTTAAGAAAGCACTATCCCGCCACATTCTACGTGTTCACTCTTCATATTCATAATCATCGGCCCTGTTTATAAACTGCCCGACTGCTGGACACAGGCCTCTTCTCACTATGAGAAGGATAAGGCTAAAATTCATCACGCTGGCCAGATTTGACGTATTTTCACCATTTGGCGAATTGATTACTAATTTAATACATACAATACTTAGAAAAGTCATTTGTGCACGCCATGGGTTCAAACCCGAGGCCCTCTGCGTAGCAGTCTATCGGACTCTCCATTAGGCTATTGTTACCCGAAAAATTTTACGCCCGCTTACAGAACCTAGAGTGAAAATAGAAAAGAAATGTTGAAACAGCTTTCATAGTTTTTAAATTTCTTACAAAGGATTGCGACGTTTACCTATTGAATATAAAGCAGCCATGACACTTTACCCATATATTAGTCACAAAGCAAAAAACAATGTTTCGCTTTATTGTTATCTAAAGAGGAACCGCCCAGCAATAGCTAATATTAATATAGTGGGTACAATATTTCACATTCATATGGATTGCTTTGTAGCAATGAGAAAAGAAATAAGTTCGAGATTATAGCAGCAAAGAACACACTGCTATAAAAATATATATATATGTAATTTTATAGATTCCGCCTGATAACAATCTTCCCATTAACTCACAATGTTGTTGTGACTCAAATTAGGAGAACCCTTCCAGCAGTGAACTGTGAAAGAAGTATGATGATGAGATTCATACGCTTGGGTGTACGTGTGGGATGTTATTCTGATGCTAAATGACTACAATGATCAATAAAATAACACAAATCTGTTGTTTTTTGCGAGAAAGAATAACCAATAACCATACCCTGACAAATCACGTTCATAATAAAGCATTGAAAATATTTTTGCTGCTATACATCCCATTTTTATGCGGCTTTTCTAACCTATTAGTAGGGGACTATATTTCTTGTCACCAAAATTTATATTTGTCATCAAGTTGTATCACCTAATAAATAGATCTATCTCCACGAAATATTTTCGTTCTCAGATAAACATAAAGTGTTCCCAGGTATGAATTATCAAATTAATGTTCATATATGTGTAAAATAAGAGATAGATTACCAATAAAATTGTAGTGCATTAGATGAATATAAACTTCGTTCTTATAATAATAGTTGTATTACTTAAATAATAGTTTTGTGCTCAGAATGGTAGATCTTTCACCAAATAAATCAACGTAAGCCCGTAAGGTTAGGTGAGACTGTAACTCAAGTAAGTAGGTTATGTTAGGTTCTCTTGTGACCCTTAATCCAAAAATAGGAGCCCTGCGAAGCAGGGCTTCGTCAACTTAGTATTTCGTCAACTTCGATATTAGTGATCTCTTTAAATAAGTTTGCTTAAATACTTCTTAGGACAAACCTATTATAATACGTATAAAAACATTTATTTGGTACTAGACCCTATATCACCATGATTCACTCACTAAAATGTCATTTCTTGTGGTGGCGTCGTGTGTCGGGTCATCCCTGTCCCTCTAATATGGCGAGAGGGATGATGGCTGGCACATGCGTCATACTCGTGAACGGGTGCTACTTGCGATGACTGGTCGATGATGGTCTTGCGGGCTGGTATTAGATTTTAATATTTAACTGCATCATTTCCATTATGGGTCTGATCACTTTCGCGGATTGCCTGCATTATTAGGTATATATAATGTAAGTGGATGCTCCTGTTTCACCATGTCTATTCTGAGGAGACTAACCAAATGAACATCAAAAGTATTATGCTTGAGTATTATTATGTACAGTAAATATATACAAATGATATAGAAGGTGTAACAGTTGCAGCACCTTACAAAATGTAAATTATGTGTATTATGCAAAACCTGGCGAAGAAAAAGAGTGACCGTGAGTTTTATTGCCCGTTCTTTCTCATGGTTCTACCTATTGCTTTGCGAACGCGGCAGTAAATGTAAATGTAGAGTCTTTAAGTAATTATTTTATAAATTTATTATTTTGACGTTCATAAGCGTCACATTGTGACCCAAATGAATAAACGATTTTGAATTTGAATTTGAATTTGAATTTGATTTTAGGTGATTTAATGTGGAATTGAATTTTATATTGTTTGGTGACTACATTTTGGTGACAAATCTATTATTTTGCGGACAAACCCTATTATTTAAGAAACACAAATCTAATTAAATTGGCGATAGCTTAATTGATACCCTTAGTTTAATAGCACAGGCGGCACAGAGAAAATGCTCATCAGTCACTGACAAATTGTATTTCCTGCAACATTTTCTGGATGCCTGCCTTTAAGCTCAACTGTGTGTTTATAAAATTAATATTATATTTATCTTTGTGGAATATAAGTTTAATTTAATAAAACTGAATTACAACAGCTATCTTCACTGTTAGAGACAAATAAGACCTTCCACTCTTCCCTTTCCACTTATCAACGCTTATTCCATTACTCACTGACTGACGGACAATTCACAGCTGAGTCTACCAGGCACAAGAAGCTGCAATTTGGCCTGTATGTTCCTTGCGGAGTGTAGAGGAACACTAAGAGAGGATTTTTGCCTATCCCTTACAGAGGTAAATAAGTCCCACGAGGTTCGTGGTCGTGGTATCGTCGGCGTAGTCTAGTATTCTATATTCATAGTAGTTAGTTTTGTTAGATATTCGACATCTGCTCCATGGCAGTCTGTTGGCAACACCAAAAGACTAAACTCCTCTGAAGTTAAACATTATATAGAATCTCCCACACGTTTAATGTTCTGTCAAATTTGGAAAGACTAGAAAGCGGACACCGGGCTCAAAGGCACTCTTAGACGAAACCGGTAAAACGCTAGAGAGATAAAGTTTCATTGTAAGCCATGTAATGAGTAAGCTGCCACCTGTGTGGAAACATTGTTTACTAAAAAAATACTGTGTTGTAACAAAGCGTGTAACAGTCCTTGACCTAAGGGCGATAAAAACGATGTTCTATTAAACATTTTGGTTTATTGCCCCACAACAGAAATATCATCATCCCTAAAAGATGTCCGCCAAATAAAACAACACAGAGAAAAACAGCCATTCGGAGTATACTTAAGGAAAGAATACAGCGATTGTAAGAAATATAAGCTACTATATTCACCATAAAAACTATGGCGAGCAATATAAAAGTTAACAACTTGAAGTTATATCGCATTGTGTATAGGGAGGCAGTGTAAATAAAATCAAGTAGCCAGGAAGGTCAAAGTGACCCTTCATTATAATGGGACTAGCGTGGAAAGTTACCAGCAAACGTGACTTTCAAATACAAGTGGGACATAAACTATTTTCAGGAGCTGCTGAAAATTATTGAGCATTAAATCGCATTTTCGTTTTCTAGAGCACATGAGGGATTGAAGCTTCTATTCAGGAAGAGCAGTTTATATTATCATACTCGTTATTTTATTTGAAGGCTGTTTATTTATTCCATAAACATGGTAAACTTACGGCTAGTAACTTAGTGTTATTACTGGGACATGTTGTTATTGACAGGATTGTGAGATAGTATAAAAATAACAAGCTGATTATTACTACTAGTAGTATGAATGCCAATCTGAGATTAATATAATTATGGACGTTTTCAAATGTACAGCAAAGGACAGGACACATTGTATAAATTTATAGGCTAGCTTTTAACAAAACTAGTTTGGTATACAAAATATAAATAACTGCAAAAATAAGAGACATTTTATAAGAGAGTATGCCTGTCTAATTCTTTTCAGCAGCCATTAAGAAATACTGGAAGGGTAAATGTCAGAAGTTGCCAAGAATTATATCACGATACAAACCATTTCTTAACAAGGTTAATCTTATATTCAGTTTTGAGGTCACATCGTGTATGAAATTTGCAGTGGCTATTAGCTATAAGAAATTAAGGATTAGCTTTTAACCAAGTTTGTAGTTTCATCCTTCTAGCATTACCTCAGTTGTAACACCAGGTCCACTTACTAGTCTAAACTCATTTGACTGAACATTAGCTTGTCTACAGAGCGACAGCCTTTCCAACTGCCGCAACCCAAAGGGATACCGATATTCCAACACGACTTCTTTCTATATACAAAAGTGCTACTAACGGTAGTCAACAGCTTACACTAGAAATATAACGAAAAAATATGTTATTGTCGGCCCTCGTCAAACTCCCGTTTCCTCCTTCTATCAATAATTAATTGAAAATAGTAAAACATACATAAAATATACCTTTCTTTGGACGCTACGTTCACACTTCGTTGTGTCAAGCCAGCCAGCTCGTTACAGACACGATTGGGTTTCGTGAAACGTGTTGACATTTCCAAGCGAACCTTCAATTTAACTCAATAAAGCTGATTGCCGACCAAACGTCAATTGTATTATTGACTGTTCGAGTTGACACTAATTTATGTAATACATTATTGTTGCCAGAGAAAAGCTAACTACGTATACATATAATACTAACTAACGGCCGGTTTAAATAATCGATCTACCCATGGTTTTGGTGATTAGATTAAGGTAATTTTTTTAAATATTTTGATTGGAGCTTAAGTCAAAATCATCATATCAGACGAAAGACCTCCACTGCTGGACATATGCCTCCCCCAAAGCTCTTCACATACGATCCTGAGCCACCCGCATCCATCCGCTGCCCGCGACCCCAACAAGATCGTCAGTCCACCTTGCGGGAGGTCTACCTCTGCTACGACGTCCTGTGCGTGGCCGCCACTCCAGAACCTTTCTGCTCCAACGGGCATCGGTTCTTCTGGCTATGTACCCTGCTCACTGCCACTTCAGCCTGACAATTCGGAGAGCTATGTCGGTGACTTTGGTTCGCCTGCGGATCTCCTAATTTCTGATTCGATCTCGCAGGGAAACTCCGAGCATAGTCCAAGTCAAAATATCTATCTCATATATCCAAATCCATAGATAGATCGTATGTGTCGTATGTATCGATCTTATTGAGACCGTACGTAAGCTGCGAATCCATCACTACATAGTATAAACCAAAGTCTGTCTTCTGCCTGTCTGTCCCTATGTATGCTTAAATCTTAAAAACTACGCAACGGATTTTAATGCGGTTTTTCTTAGACAGAATGAATCAAGAGGAAGGTTTATATGTATAATTGTCGCAGGCGAAGCCGTTGGCGATGTCTAGTAGATAGATATAACTGTAAATATGTACCGGAAGGCAATTCAACGAACAGTTTCACTAAACTTAAATCATTTCAAGGCAACGGAAGAGAATATAGCACAGAAACATAAGTTAATAATAATTGGCACAATAATAAGGGTGAGATTTGTAAAACCGAACGGATAAGTTACGAAACTCCAGTAAGCGCAATACGGGAACTTCATTGAAGACTACTCAGGAGCAAGTGGCACAAACCGAAGTTCGTGAGACGTAAAGTCATTATCAATGACTTTCTACGCCATAGTTAGAACTTAGAACCATGTATTTATTTAGTTGCTTAGTGTGAAGTATGCATTTCTTTGGTTGAATTTTTCTCTGACAAAATAATACATTACATAACATAACTTCACTCAATTATCCGAGAAGGGATAGGCAGAGGTGTATTATACACCCACACTTCGCCAGTTATGTTTCGGTCCCAATGTAATAGGGGAGCCAGTCTATTGCCATTTACCGGGTACATTATTAAAGCGAGCAATATTTAACATTTGTAATGCACACATAACTTCAAAACGTCAGAGGTGTGTGCCCTAGGTACCTGGGGATCGAACCCGAGACCATCTTCTCGGCAGTCCATTACGCACACCACTTGACAAAATAGACGTATTATAAAAGTTAAACTGACCATTGCGCACTGCTTCTGTGCTGTTACCCGACTTGAGGTGGATCGGCCCGTCTTTCCATGGTCCACAAAGCCACGCACTAAGGAATGTCAGCTTTATAGCAATTGTAACAAGTAATAAAATACTAATCTTTACATGCGGTAACAAACTTGGCTGTAAAATGTCTGGATTTCACAACAATCTTTACTAAGCAAACGGCAATGACCGTAACCAAAACGCGTACAAACTTTGAATATTTAAGTAGGAAACCAACGAAATAAGCAAACTTTGTCGGCGTTGTTTGAACTCCGTCCCATTTTAGGAACGAACATATATTTTTCATTCCGTGATTGCCCTTGCATATTGCCCGCCGTCAATTTGGCGCAATGCAAGTTGGTGGATTTTCCGCCGAGCAAAATATCATCATCATCATCATCATCAGCCTTTAATAGTCCACTGCTGAACTAGGCCTCTCCTCGAGCAAAATATAGTGAAAGGTTATTGGTTGTACTTTTTTTATAGGAGGCAAAGGAGCACACGGATCGCCTGATGGCAGATAAATATTTAACTTTTGCTGTCGGCGATTGACACCTGCAACACAAGAGAAGTTCCAAGTTGCCGGTCTTTTGGGAAAAGGAACAACGAGAGGAGTGGGTTGAAAACAAAAAAGGAATGAGGCCTCCGCCACTGTCACTCATCGAACGCAACGCAACAGTATAGATGCCGTTCCCGTAACGCATGCTTTAAAAAACATGTTTAAGATTAGGTATAATCATCATCATCATAGTACAATATTTTCACGTCTAATTACTACCTACTTTTGGCTAACAATAAGGTAACGAATGTTGAGGTATGTTTTTTTGTAATGGTGGAGATTAACAATTTGAAGAACAAATGAAATGCATTAAAAAGGTACACAAAAATATTTTTACTTAAGATTAACTATTACTTATCGCCAGAGATTCTTAGTTTTGATTGCAGTGCACATAAGAAAAAAAATTTTTACGACAAATCCTGGCAAATAATTACTTAAGGGGATCTAATAAAGATTCAACAATCAGATCATTGCCTCAAAACTTTCAAATCATAAAATTGTTTAAAGTTGATTCCGACGATCTATAAAGAAATGTATAAAGACTATTTATCTATAATTTTTTTATCTATTTATAAAGACTTACTCCGTAGCTAAATGACTGCAATCTGTGCCAGTCAATAACAGTGCCAAAAATATTTGTATTTGTCGAATGTGTTATGAATTGTGAACGACCAAACTTATTAAACTAAATCTGGATGAATCAATACTTGGCACAGGTAGAAACTATAGACGATTGAAATACCTATACAGTTTGTAATTTTTTTTATTGTACCTATACAAAATTGTATTATCATCATCATCTGCCTTTAACAGTCCACTGTTGGACTAGGCCTCTCCTTTTAAAGGAGGAATTGGCCTACTATACCACGCTTGCCAAACGGGTTGGTATAGGGTTTGTATCAAGTTTTCCTTCTCTTACAGTGTTGATCTCTGCATAATATGCTCCCATTGTTGGCTCTTACGACACCCATGGGATGATATGGGCTGGTGACATTCCGTATTCTTAATCCGTCACCACACGGACAGTGTGTGATACCTCACAAAATTGTATTATGCTCATTCTATATATTCTAGTACTCTGACATGCCGTTCGGAAAAGATTGGCCAAGTTAGGCAACATAAGTCACTACTTGTATGTGTGGCCCCTAATATCACATTTTTAATCAGAGTGCAATTGTGCATCCGATACCGATTCTTGTCTCAAGAAAGAAATAGTTTGAAAATTTCGAAGGCGTTCGGTGGTCTGGACACGAAAATAATGAGCAAGAAACAGAAGAAAATATCATGAAGCATCTTTTGGTGCAGAATATAAGAACAACTTGTTAGCCGCGATGATGAATGCCATGACACTTTTTCATGACGTCACTTCTTCACCATCGCTCTCTATTCTAAACATTCCAAATTCAAATTTCTATATTTCATCTGTGGAATATCCCGTGACAGCTAAGTCACTTTTTTGATGATGATTTATGCTTTGTGGCGATTAACAAAAATATGTAACAAAGAAACAGCACTTCAGGCTTATCATGCATTTGTGGTGTCGTCACTAAGATACGGCCTTGTGCTGTGGGGAAATGCGGTAAACATAAATAGAGCATTAATTGCACACAAACAGTGTGTAAGAGCCATTTGCAACGTAGGCCCCTGGGTATCCTGTAAGCCTCTGTTCCAAAGACTTTCTTTATTAACATTGCCAAGTCTTTACATTTTCGAAATATCTGTTTTTGTTAAGAATAATAGCAAATTGTTTAGTCTTAAGAAAGATGTGCTCCAGTTCCATAACCGATATCCGAACAACCTTGTATTGCCTCCAATAAGGAAAGATATTTAAAGCCGTAATATGTAGTTACGCAATGGCAGTTCGCATATTCAACCACCTTCCACATGATTCTCGGGACTTACCCATAAATAAATTTAAATCACAATTATTTAAATGGCTTGCTGAAAAATGTTTTTATTCAGTAAAAGAATACTTAAATTATAAACTCTAAATAATGCCACTGAATGTAACATTAATTATTTATTATTCTATTGTTATTTAATTATGAATGTGTTCAATACTGTTCAAATAATAGAATGTAATACTTTATACCTTTATGTAATAAATTTTAATAGTTGTATGCCATGCATAGAAGATGGCAAATGTGCTGGATATTATATAATAATGTAACACCTATGTATACCACATTTTACAAATAAATGATTTGATTTGATTTGTTGTTGCTTTTGACGGTAGATGAACTGAGAGCCCATAGGCAACGCTTGCTAATGGATGCCTGTATTCCCCTGGTATTGCAGCATGCCTAGGGAATATAGCAAAACTATTTTCCTTTCAACACTGTGAAGAAAATGTAAAACAAAATGCATATTATATATTGGATAAATGCACCAATACATCTAAATTCGATAAAAGAAAGTAGAAAAAGTATAACATGTAAAAATTAAGCTATCATTAGAAGTTTATTTTTGTCTAACTGGTTGTTTGACTTAAGGTAGCATTAACATCATTTTCTAAGATACGCATATTATTTGGGAGCGTCCACAAATACTCAATAATATTAAAACCTTGTCAAGGTTGATTTTTACTTGGTAACATCAAGTGTACAATGTGCTTAATATCAGGTGATACACTGGTTTATTAGTGTTCGCGACAGACATTAAAACTATGACAGTGAACAGTGTATTCGAAACCGCGAGTGAAAATCGTATAAAATCAGTGTTATCTAATCGTGCGGTACACCGGGTTCGGTTCCCGGACGTGTCAAAAACGTTAAAAAATAGCTAAAATAGTGTAAATGGTTAGATCGTTAATATAAAACAACTATGTAATACATGAACATTAGTCTTAAACTTGTGCTAACTGTAGGGACCTTAGATATCGAATCATAAATAGCGTTATCAGTAGTGACAGATAAGAGTTACTCGTAATACTTGATAAAACAGCTGTTTGTTTACATAGCCGTTTATAGTTTTTATAAGTGTTTTTTGGCTTCATAAAGGCTTGAAATCATGTCTAGATACCTTTTTATTGCTAGTTATTACCTTATATAGTTAAAATAAGCATAATAACAAACATTCGTATGTTTATCATACATTTTGTTTACTTACGATAGTTTTTATGTTACGGAGTTTTTATGGAATAACTTAGTGACGCTAGTAGTTAGGTTTAGGTATTGTATACCGATAGATAGAACTTAATGAGACCTATCTAACGATGTATAGAACATGTATGTATGTATAATAGGAACGAATCATACGTAACATTTGTACTGTATTTGAAATAAAAATAAACGAAAGATTTTCTGTGCACGTGTTCGGTGCGATGGTCGTCGATAAGGTAAAGTTTCGAGGTACTTAAGCGACCATGTATTCGGCCAGTTGTTACTTGTTGGCGTCTCAACCACTATCTTGTAACCATCAAGCACCGAACACCTGAACAGCATCGCTCTCAACGTATGAAGCTGTTTTATTTCTGAAGCCCTTACACATCGAAGCCATACAGTCCACACACATAGAAGAACACGCATCGTCGTAGGCACACGTCAGCAACACACCACCAGCGCACTGTAGCGGACTAGCAAAGGTTCGATTCCTGGCATCCGTTACATTTGTTGGTCGCATCGAGCCGGATAGAAGAATGCCTACGACGCGTTCAAGAGGTCGTGCTCCCGAGGTCGCCGGGGGAGCGGCCGGCGCCGGGCCTAGTTCCAGTACCCCTGCCCGCGCCGCCGCTGCCCGCAACCCAGCCGCCGCGGTCGTCCGTCACGACGGGCCACCGCGATCGCCGTCGACAACAGTCGGGAGCGACGCGCCGTCGCCCCCCCCCCCCGGCCCCGCGGGGAGGGACGAACGAAACATCACTCAAGATGCAAGGGAGCGAGCAGAGGTGCAGTCGAAAAATGAAGACGGCAAGGAAAGGACGTTGCAACCATCCGATAGATCGAGCGTTTGTACAGCGCAACATAGTATAATAGAAAATAGAGATAGAAAGAAGCCAACGAGGAAACGCGACCAACGCTCAGCAGCTACGGGACGCTCCAATAAAAATGTGATGTTGGCTCGAGAAGAAGTTTTGAAGATAAAACTACAGTTAGCACATTGAAATTAAACTACAGTTTACGGATTTTATCGCGTTGTATTGGTTTCACTTAGTTATTACATTTGAAACTAAAGATCTAGAAACTATATTTTTAATTTATTACTAGCCGACGTTTCGAATTCTTTACAGAATTCATGTTCACGGCAGACTGAGGTGATATTCGTCTTTTTCTTGAATGTATAAGTTATCTCAAAGTACCCGAACATTTTTCAACTACTGGTGTTACTATTTACGCAGAATGAGCTCACAGTGTCCTTAGGTCTTCTGGTTACTTTGTCCTTCTTGGGTTTCATTAGCCTTATGACAGGGTCCCAAGCTGGAGGAACATTCCAACCATCTTCCCTATTGAAATTAGGGTGTTTTTTAATTTCGCCAAACCTGGGTTTGATGAACCACAGATACTCGCAAAAGAACATTGTTTTCTTCCAAGGATGATACGAGAGGCTATCGAAATTAAAAAACACCCTAATTTCAATAGGGAAGATGGTTGGAATGTTCCTCCAGCTTGGGAAAGTACCAGTAGTTGAAAAATGTTCGGGTACTTTGAGATAACTTATACATTCAAGAAAAAGACGAATATCACCTCAGTCTGCCGTGAACATGAATTCTGTAAAGAATTCGAAACGTCGGCTAGTAATAAATTAAAAATATAGTTTCTAGATCTTTAGTTTCAAATGTAATAACTTAGTGAAACCAATACAACGCGATAAAATCCGTAAACTGTAGTTTAATTTCAATGTGTAACATTCGCGTAAACCCAAGAAGATACTATACAGTTAGCACAGTTAGCACTACAGAAGGCTGAAGAGGAGGCGGACTCCGATGACTACGACGAGGATGGACAGTCGAAATTGTAACATTCGCGCGTTAATTTCAATGTGTAACATTCGCGTAAACCCAAGAAGATACTATACAGTTAGCACAGTTAGCACTACAGAAGGCTGAAGAGGAGGCGGACTCCGATGACTACGACGAGGATGGACATATTCCCACCTCCACCTCATGGTCCCACCACCCGTCTGGGTATATGGACCGAATCTTGGGAGAGGCGCGCGGTACTTGCTGTATGCTCTTTCCCGCGCGCCCGTTGTAAACTCCCTACAAATTATGTGTCCCTGAGCCACTCTCCCCATTCAGGGGCGGCTGTACTATTGTAGTACTGTATGTGCTGCTCTTCTCGCAGCATACGGCACGCCTACGGCTTCGTCGCTGGCCCGGGTCCTTTCCTCTCTTTCTAGTTCTGCTCTCTTCACGTGCCATTTATGGGCGAAGTCTCTAAACCGCCGGAAGTTCGCCTCAGAGTTCACAAGCTCGGCGTAAAAAGGGGGCCCGACCGTTGTGACAGTGATCCCATCCATCATATCTTTTCTCAACTTGTCATACAGGGGGCATCGCCATATTACGTGATCCAAACTTTCGTCTTCCTCTCCGCAATAGCACACGCTGTCCTCGCACAACTTCATCTCGCATAACCGTTTCCTGAAACATCCATGACCAGTCATAAGCTGTGAGACTTGGTAGTCCGGCTCGACCCAAGTGTACTTGAGCCGAGCCGCCACGTCCGGGAAGAACCGATAGAGCTCCCTACCCTTCACCTCGCCTTCCCATCTCTGTTGCCAGGAGGCAACAGTCTCCTCGGAAATTTGCCTACTTTCGTTTTTGAACGCCTCCTTGGGTAGGTGTCTTATATCATCAATCCTACCTGCACGGCTCACCTCGAGGTCGGCTGGCAGAACACCCGCCAGGACAGGCAGGGCCGCTGTGCTGCAGGACCTGTAGGCCTTCGTCAGCAGTATGAGCGCGGGTCTTTGTGTCCTCAACAACGCGCTTCTGACCACAAACACGGTCGTTCGCCTCCACCAGCATCCAGCCGCATAGGTGATGATTGCGGCATACGTTCCCCGGTAGAGGACGCGTAGCGCTCTATAGCGCATGCCCCAGGATGCGGCGGAGACTCTCGACATTTTTCCGAACGCAGCTGCGGCGCGCTCACCGATGGACTCCGCATGTTCCTTAAAGGACATGGTTGTATCGATTACTACACCCAGAACTTTGGTCGACTGTACGCTCTTGACTGAGACCCCATTGAGTCGGACAGTCGGTGGTCGTCCAGGCATCTTCCCCTTCAGAGTCATGGAGTATGACTTGGAGGGGGAGAAGCCCAGGCGGTTCCGCCGTCCCCACTCGCTAATTAAGGCCATGGCGCATGAGGCTGATGCCTCGATGCCGGCTCTTGAGTTGGACTCAATGAGGATCGTAACATCATCGGCGTATGCGACCAATTGGACTCCGTCTGGGTACGGTAACCGAAACAAGTCATCCATCAGGAGGTTCCACAGTGAGGGTCCCAAAACTGAGCCCTGCGGGCAGCCCATGGTCAGTGGCTTCCACACAACCCCACTTCCGACGAAGAGACCTGCCCGGCGACTCGTAAAGTACGCGACCAACATCCGGTAGATGTTGGGCGGGCAACCACCGTTCTTCGCCTTCAGCAGGATCATGGGCCACCACGCGTTGTCAAAGGCACCCGATATGTCGAGGAAAAGTCCCTGGACATATTTGGCCCGGCTCGCTGTTACAATGTCCTGAAGGGACCGCAAGGCTGTTAACGTACTACGACCTCGAGAAAAACCGTGCTGACAGGGTGAGATATTGCGCGAGATGTTGGGTGCGCAGTAGATCATGACCCTCTCCAAGATCTTGCCCAAAACCGAAAGGAGCGTGATAGGGCGATACGCTTTAGGATCAGTCAGCGGCTTGTCATTGCCTTTCGGCAGGACAATAAGCCGACCGTCCTTCCACGTATCGGGAAATGTGCCCTCCTCAACGCATTTACCTAAAACACGCGTCAGCTCGGAGTCAGCTACGCGCCACACATGTTTTACCATGCGGGCGGTGATCCCATCGATGCCGGGTGCCGTGTTGGGTAAGTCCCTGACTATAGAGCCCACCACACTGATCGATGGCGGGGGCGCATCGCGTCCCGAGGGCGCGCAGGCCGCCAGTAGCCTCACCTGACGGTGGTAGGCGCTGTCGGCGCCAGGGTCATCGTCCGGGCAGAGTGCACGGACTAAGACCTCCATGGCGGTCTGCGCGTCCCCGGCGTATCCCTCCGAGAACCTCGTACCGTTAATGACGTTGGGGGGCGGTCTTAACCGCCCACTGGCTGCTCGGTAGGCCAGACCCCAGGGGTCCAGGTTACCGGTATCGGCGAGTCCCCGGAAGAACTCGCTCTGCGTCCTCGCCATCAATGTCCTGTAGCTATTGCGGCACTCGTGATATTTCTTTCGTGCTATCTCTTCAAAAGCCCCGAAACCTCTCTTTCTAGCCGTCTGCCATGCCTTTCTCGACTTATTCGACCTTTTACGCGCGGCCTCCAGGGCTGGAGACCACCACTCATACCCTTTACCGCGCTTACTGACACCACACACTCCTAGACACTCACTCGCCGCACCTACTAGTACATTCGTAAAATCCTCACATACCTCGCTTGCATTCTTTCGCCAATTTATCGTACCCACGCGAGTGTGGATCGCTGCCTGGAAGCGTCCCCAGTCCACACCGCGCTCGCGAAATCTCCTCGGCTCCTCCAGCGGTTCCGCCGGCGAGCCTGGTTCTGGTCCGATCCGTGTGCCACATAGATTGTAGGTGATGAGACGATGGTCGCTGCTGCTGATGTCGGCATGTACTCTCCAGTCCCGGACCGGAGTGCTCCTGGTGGCCAGCGTGAGGTCGATGTTGGACTCCCCGTTGACCGTGGCGAAGGTAGATGGTTGGTCTTCACAGTTGTGTATAATGAGTCCACGGCCAACGATGAAGTCCTCCATTTGCTGGCGTCGGTGCGTAACGTCCGGTCCTCTCCCAACGTAGTTGCGCGGAGCGCAGTGCCACATCGGCGAATGGGCATTCATGTCAGCGCCTATCAGCACTCGGTGACACCGCAGAGAGTCCAGTACCATGTTTAGGTGTTGTAGGTGAATGGCGATGTCATCCGAGTACTGGAAGTAGGCGCTGACGAGGTGTACTGACGTCGCTGGGGTGTTCGGCTGGCGCGTGTCCAAATCTATGTGGCACACGGTGCAGTGGCTGTTGCTAAGGTTGCGTAGCAAGGCGCACGGAGTGTCACGTCGAAGAAGAAGAAATCCGCTCTTGGGATGCTCGGTGTCGGTCCCGAAGACCCACGTTGGTCCAACGGTGGAGGAGAGATGAGGCATGGGGTATGGTTCTTGGACAAGAACCACGTCCAGCCCCATCCCCCCCGCGATGGCGGGCAGCTCTGCTGTGGCCACCGCTGAGCCCTGCAGGTTGATCTGTCCAATCTTTAAGGTAGTTTTATTGGCCATAATTGGTCATTGCTAAGGACCGGCCCTCTGCATATTTCCTTGCAGGGCAGTCCCTACTGTTGGTCCGGTGATCTCCGGCCCCCTTGCGTCCAAACTTCTTGCAAGTGGCGCAGGCCTCTTGCTTGGCCTGACACTCCGTGCCCTTGTGTCCGTCCTCTCCGCATCTGCCGCAGGTCATCGATTTCGCCTTGCAGTATTTTTCTGGGTGACCATACATTTGGCACCTACGACAGCATGTGACGTCTATGTAGTCATTTATCTCAACTACGTCCCAGCCTATATATACGCGGCCCCGGTCGATCAGTTGAGTCCTGAGTGGCGGCGAACACTCGCACATCCACATTTTGCGGCCGTTGCGTCTGTTCCGATTAAAGAGCGGGCGGATGTGGCGTTTTGCTTCTTCCACTGTCATTTGCTCCTTCAAATTCTGCTCATGGATGAGCGCGACGAGTTCCTCTGCCTTCACGTTGGCGTCCACTCCCATTAACGAAATGACGGGGCGCTTGTCGCGGGGCTCTTCGACCCTGAGCGTGGCTGGGACGGCTGCGCGTAGGGCCTTGGCGTCCTGCTCAGATGGCGTCTCCACAATGAGACCCGCACCGCCGGTCTTTCTAACTCCGTGTACGCGGAACCCCAGTTCTGCGGGGTCCACACTGGCGCGCAGGATCTTTTTGGTCTCCTCTGCGGTGCGGATCTTGTCGCGCTGGTCTTCTGCTGGGTAGACAGCCACTGCTGGACCCGGGCGGGATGGTAAACGTACCGGCTCCGTGTTCTTTCCGAGCTTGATAGCGCCTGCGTAGCTAACTGGAGCCGGGTATCCTGTGTGGTGTTGTTGTTCTGTGTGTAATACCTGGGCGGGTGTTGGCGTCCTCTTGGCGCGTTCTTCGGCGACCGCGGCTCGTTGCTCCGCGGCGGCGAGGCGCGCCACAAGGTGTGTCACAACTGACCCCACCGAGCTCACACACTGCCCGATTATGGCGATTTCTTCCTTATTCAATTTGGAGGTTTTGGACCTCACGGCTTCCATAATGCCACCCGTAGAAGCAGTGGCCATTTCAACTAGTTCCGAGATGGTCGTGGCGGATCCTAATATCGGGGTAGTCGGTGGGGCGAGCGTCGGCAGGGCCTCAGTCGTTAGGGCGGGTGCTGGCGCCGGTGGTCGGCGCGGCGGTCCTACCTTGCGCCGGGTCTGCTCCGGCACCTCCCACGGAGATGTTAAAACCCGCTTCCCGGAGGTAGCAGGGGGCGAGGGGGGTCGTGGCGCGGGGGGGGGCGAGGCAGGGCGGGGCGCTGGGCTGCTGTACGGCGTCGAAAATACGTTCGGTGGCGTGTGTGTTATACGATGGCGGGGGGCGAAGATTGCGGCGGCGCCCTCAGCGTCAGACTCACTGTCCGACCTTCGGCGCCGATCGGCGTCGTCCTCCTCCATGTTGCTATCAAGGTATGACACTCACAAAGTTTTGTTGAAACTTGAAATTTTTACAAGTCCGATATTTTTACTAAGTGTCCGGGACTTAGAAAAATTCGCTTAATACACGAACTACACACGCTATTCTTAAAAATTTTACAAGTCTAAAAGACTTAGAAAAATTTCCTTAATACACGAACAACTCCTTGGACTTAGTCAAATTTTTAATACACGAACTTTTATGATTTTTCTAAGTCTCGTGCTGAAAAATTTTTTCCGGCTTTTCAGGCCAGGGACGAACACAATATGCAATAGTGCATGCAGGCAATGTCAATGCACGAAAAAGTTTGGACACCAAAAAACACTCGTCCGCCGACGGTATAGTTGTTACACTCTCGTACTGTTAGTAATACACGAATGTGCAACTAACAGTACGGAGCGACGCACGGCCGTCGACGCACGGCAAGGGAACGGGTCACTTACCGCGGGCCACTGAACAGTGGCCCTGGTACAAGTCCTCCTGCACACACGCCGCGCGGATGGGTGGCGGCTGTAGGTTAAGGCACCGGGCCGCACACGCCGCACGGATGGGTGTGCAGGTACAAGGCTGCGCACACCGCGCGGATGGGTTCCCGCGCACTCACACGCAGGGGAGACTTGGTCTCAGCGGGCGACGCGGTTAAGCACACCGGTCGCACACGCCGCGTGGATGGGTGGCCGCAGAGCTGTCAAACTCGGTGCAATTGTCACTGGGTTCCTACCAGAACCACCAGAGGCGTCCGTGTCGCGGGGGGCAAAGCGTCACTGTCGCGGGGGGAGTAAAGCGTCACTAGCGCGGGGGGGGTAAGCGTCACTGAGCGCGGGGGTGAGGTGGCACCTCAAACGTCACTATCGTATCACAACTACACAAAACACAAGTGTCACTGTCACGAACGTCACTAACGTCACTTGTATTCGCGCTCCTTGTCTTCGCCGAGCAAAACCAAAGATGGCCGCTGCCTCTTATGGCGAAGTGCCCAGGCGAGACAAGGAGGGTCCGAGTTTTCGAGTAAAACACGAACGAAAACTGCCGGCGATAATTGAATTTTAAAAATTCAATTTGCGAGAGCTTCGCGCGCGCGTCCGTCTCTGACAACTGCCAGCGACGAAGACGAGGATGGACAGTCGAAACAAGACTACGTACGTTCGTGGTTGGAAGAGGCACCGGAACCCCAGCCCGGCCCTGAAGATATAGATATAGTGGTATCGGCGCCCACTAAGAAGAGGGACGTCGACGGGGCACAGAAGATAGATAAAGAAGATGGACCGCCCTCACAGAAGATGGACGTTCATCAACAGGGAGGTGATTCGCTGAAGCCGTTCATCACGGATCTCACCTCCGCGATCGCTGCGCTCGCCGACAGGAAGCCACCGGACACATCGATAGTTGCACCACACCCGGCGGTTTCGAAAGTCATCATGACGCTACCGACGTTCGGCGGCGCGCACACCGAGTGGCTGTCGTTCAAGGCGATATACGACACCACCAAGAATTTCTTCAACGACGTGGAGAATACAGCGAGACTGAGAAGAAGTCTCAAGGGAAGAGCGTTAGAAACAGTTAGCTCTGAACTGATTGGGCATGCGCGACCAGATGAAATTATGAAGGAGTTGGAGCTGCAGTTCGGACGACCAGACTCGATCGCACAGGCAGAGACGGACAAGCTGAGGACCCTGCCACGCTGTAGCGAAGCACCTAAGGACATATGCGCGTTCGCGAGCAAGATTAGAAGCGGCGTCGTCACACTTCGTGCGTTGAAAAAGGAACACTACCTCATCAATGCGGAGCTAGTGCGTGTGTTGACCGAGAAGCTACCGAACTCGCTACGTGTGCAGTGGTACAAAACATACACCGAGAAGTGCCATTCGAAGCCAGATCTCAGCCGATTCAGTGACTTCGTGACGGAGTACGCGCGTTACTGTAGCGCGTTCGCTGAGAACATCACCGATGGGCCGCCAAGCAGACGTACCGTGCAGAGGACGTACACGGCGACGGCGACGGAGAAGCGAACGCATATGGACACGTCTAACGCGAAGTGCAGGATATGTGAACGCAAAGGACACTACACGTCGGCCTGCAGCACGTTTCGTAACGCCAACGCAGAGAAGAGATGGCAGCTAGCTAAGCAGCATGGATTGTGTTTTCGCTGCTTACGCATACGCCGAATAGAACACTCGTGCAAGCCCAAGAAGTGCGGTGTAGAGGGATGCCGCGCTACACACAACCAGTTGCTTCACTACGATAGAGGAGCCCATAGGACCGAAGACATGAACATAGAAAAGCAAGAAACGGTCGCCAGTTCGTGCATACGTGCAAAGGCTCAAGCATACTTAAAGATAGTGCCCGTGCAGATAGTCGGACCGACGGGAGAGGCGTCTACGTTCGCCCTACTCGACGACGGAAGCACCGTATCGCTCACAGACGAAGACATAGCCAAGGAAGTCGGCGCGGAAGGGAACCTGGACCCGTTTAAGATCCGTACCATAGGCGATACGTCGATCGACATGCCAACGTCGCGACGCGTAGACATGCACATACGAGGAGCCGGCGCCGACAGCAAACAAGTGCCTTTGTGTGCGCGCACCGTAGCCAGCCTACACCTGTCGCCGCAGAAGATCGCCGAAGAGGACCTGATAGACTGCAAACACCTCGAAGGCATCAAGAAGAAGCTGGTGTACGACATAGGCGTGCCGAAGGTGCTAATAGGTCAAGACAACTGGCACCTGCTCATAGCGAACGCAGTACGAAGAGGACCCAACGATCAACCGGTGGCGTCGCTTACGTCGCTGGGATGGGTGCTGCACGGCGCACGCTCACGCACCTTGGGAAACACCGTACACTTCGTCAACGGTCTCTCCGCTACAGATGAAAACATAGGACGCAACTGAAAGAATATTTCGCACTGGAATCGCTCATAGTGAACCCACGTCGACCGAACTCGGACCCCGAGAAGCGGGCTACAGATATGTTAGAAAAACATACGAAACAATTAGAAGATAGACATATAGAGACGGCTCTTCTGTCGAAACAAGAAGACATCGTCATGCCAGATAGTTACGAGAACGCGGCAAGGAGGCTCGCACACATAGAGAAAACATTAGATAGAAACATAGAGTTGAAAACAAGATATACAGAACAGATGAACTCGCTGATAGAAAAGGGATACGCAGAAGAAGCTCCCATGGATAGTACGCCAGGGAAGACTTGGTACTTGCCTCACTTCGATGTACACAACCCCATGAAGCCTGAGAAGATTCGTATAGTTCACGACGCCGCCGCGAAAACCAGAGGTATGTCACTCAACGATTACCTGCTCACGGGACCGGACTTGCTACAATCGTTGCCGGGGGTGTTGATGAGGTTCCGTCGACACCGCGTTGCCATCTCAGCTGATATAACGGAGATGTTTATGCAGGTGAGAGTACGCCCAGAAGACCGAGACGCGCTGCGCTACCTGTGGAGAGGTGACCGGCGGGAGGGACCGCCCTAGGAATACCGTATGAAGTCCATTATCTTCGGCGCGGCAAGCTCACCGTGTACAGCTATATTCGTGAAAAATTGGAACGTTCGCAAGCACGCAGAAGAGTACCCAGAAGCAGCAGAAGCCATCATAGATAACCATTACATGGATGACTATCTGGACAGCTTCAGGGACGAACAGGAAGCGACGAGCACAGCGTCACGGGTGCGAGACATACACAGGCAAGCGCACTTTCACCTCACGAAATGGGTGTCGAACTCTAGAAACGTCATCGAAGCAATAGAACCAAGTCAACATCGCCAGGAGACACTCGGCCTCGCCAGCAAGGGGCAAGAAGAGAAAATTCTCGGGTTGATGTGCAAAACGAGCGCGGACGAGCTGAGCTTCAACCTTACACTCGCACGGCTTCCAGACGGCCTCATCGGCACCGAAGCGCCTACCAAACGAGAAGCGTTGAAAATAGTTATGTCGCTATACGACCCACTCGGCCTCGCATCGCCCGTGACTGTTCGAGCCAAATAGATACTACATGAAGCCTGGCGACTCGGTACAAACTGGGACGAGAAGTTTGACGAAAGCCTCAGAGTGCAATGGGCATCGTGGATACAGCACTTAGAACAGTTGAAGTCGATACGCATCCCGCGGTGTTACCCCGGGTACAGTGACGCCTGTACACTCCAAGTACATGTCTTTACGGACGCCAGTGAAGCGGCCTACGCAACAGCGGTGTACTGGCGAGCGACTACACCAGATGGGCGTGTGCACGTGACGCTCGTTATGGCGAAGGCGAGAGTGGCACCGCTTAAGGTGGTGTCAATCCCGAGACTCGAACTGCAAGCCGCCGTCATGGGTACGCGAGTCGCTCAAGCGGTAATAGAAGAACATCGCGTCAAACCCGAGGCCGTCGTGTACTGGACGGACAGCAAGACCGTACTGACGTGGATCAGAAAAGGAGCACGGGCGTACAAACCATTCGTCGCACACCGCCTAGCCGCCATAGAAGAGCATAGTAAAGTTGAAGATTGGCGCTGGGTACCTACGAAGATGATCGCGGCGGATGCGGCTACACGCGACGTGCCAAACAGCTTTAACTCCAAACACGAGTGGTATGAACACCGGACCGTCGTTCCTGTACGAAGACCCGTCACTATGGCCCGTAGAGAAGCACATCGCCCCTGACGCGACAGACGAAGAGCGCACAATGACAGCTGTAGAGAAACGTCAAACATATAGAATTATAGAAGCCGTACCGGAACCGTATAGATTTTCCAAATGGGAAAGGCTCTTACGAGCAACAGCAAGAGTTCTACAATTTAAAGCATTATGTAAGAAAACCGCAGAGAAGGTTCTATATAAAAAACGCAGAAAAATAGACAGAAGGATCCAGATTGGCGTCACGTGACGAAGACGAAGCACAACATCAAGTCGGGCAGAGCGGCACCTCGTCCAGCCGCCGACTCCCGAAACTTCGTGCTTCTCTCCGCAGAACACACTCGCGGCGCCGAGGACCTTCTTGTGAAGGCGGTACAAGAGGACTCCTTCGGCGCCGACCTTCGGGAGCTGCGGCGCGGAGCAGGTGTCGCCAGAGACAGCCGCCTGTATTCGTTACCCGTGGAGATGAACAACGGAATGATCACTCTACGCAGTCGTATAATAGCTACAGAAGAAATCTCCGAACAGACAAAGAGACCGCCAGTCTTAGACGGCGATCATCGCATTACACAGCTATACATAGATTGGACGCATAGAAAATTACATCACAGCGGTACAGAGTTGGTAATCAACGAAATACGCCAACACTATTGGATTATTCGTCTGCGGCCGACTACAAAAAAAATAGTACATAGATGTCTGCCATGCCGCATTAGAAAAACGCAGCCGCCTGAGCCAGCCACAGGGGACCATCCGAAGACGCGCCTTGCTCACCATCAGAGGCCCTTCACCTACACGGATCTTGATTATTTCGGGCCGCTCTCCGTAACCGTCGGTAGACAGCGTCACAAACGTTATGTGGCACTGTTTACATGTCTCACTTCCAGGGCAGTACATCTGGAGGTCGCCGCCAGCCTGAGCGCCGACTCCGCAATCTTGGCGCTGCGCAGGTTCGCAGCGCGCCGAGGTTACCCCGCAGAGATCTACTCGGACAACGGCACCAACATGCACGGTGCCGACCGAGAGATGAGAGACGCCGTCGCCGAAGAAGCGAGTCGCCGTGGCATCATATGGCGCTTCATCACCCCCTCAGCGCCATTCATGGGGAGCGCATGGGAGCGCCTCGTCAGGTGCGTGAAGACCGCCCTCTATACGGTCCTTCACGAGCGCCATCCGCACGAAGAAGTCCTAGCTACACTACTGTGTGAGGTCGAGTACACAGTAAACAGTCGACCCCTCACACACGTCTCCGTCAACGCAGCAGACAGCGAGGCCATCACTCCGAACCACATCCTGTTCGGTGGTTCTGCTCGCCTCCCTCCACTGGGCGAGTTCAGCGAGGCTGACCTCAACAGCAGCAAGCACTGGCGGCGCGCCCAAATCCTCACCGACATGTTCTGGCGCCGTTGGGTGCGCGAGTACCTACCCGAGCTGCAACACCGGCGGGAGCCCCATGGGTCTGGGCTCAACCTTGAGGTCGGCGACCCCGTCCTGATCGCCGACGGCCAACTCCCGCGCAATACCTGGCCGCGCGGTCGAGTTGTGGCTGTCTAACCGGGCGCCGACGGCGCCATACGCACTGTCGAGGTGCGCACAGCAGCAGGCGTCCTCAAACGGCCGGCTAAGAAGCTGGTCCCCCTGCCCAAGTGACGAGGCGTCGCTCACCGGGTGCTCTGCAGCACCGCCACACGACGGGTCACGCGCGTTGCTGCACGCGCGGGAGAGATGTTTGCGACAGACATTAAAACTATGACAGTGAACAGTGTATTCGAAACCGCGAGTGAAAATCGTATAAAATCAGTGTTATCTAATCGTGCGGTACACCGGGTTTGGTTCCCGGACGTGTCAAAAACGTTAAAAAATAGCTAAAATAGTGTAAATGGTTAGATCGTTAATATAAAACAACTATGTAATACATGAACATTAGTCTTAAACTTGTGCTAACTGTAGGGACCTTAGATATCGAATCATAAATAGCGTTATCAGTAGTGACAGATAAGAGTTACTCGTAATACTTGATAAAACAGCTGTTTGTTTACATAGCCGTTTATAGTTTTTATAAGTGTTTTTTGGCTTCATAAAGGCTTGAAATCATGTCTAGATACCTTTTTATTGCTAGTTATTACCTTATATAGTTAAAATAAGCATAATAACAAACATTCGTATGTTTATCATACATTTTGTTTACTTACGATAGTTTTTATGTTACGGAGTTTTTATGGAATAACTTAGTGACGCTAGTAGTTAGGTTTAGGTATTGTATACCGATAGATAGAACTTAATGAGACCTATCTAACGATGTATAGAACATGTATGTATGTATAATAGGAACGAATCATACGTAACATTTGTACTGTATTTGAAATAAAAATAAACGAAAGATTTTCTGTGCACGTGTTCGGTGCGATGGTCGTCGATAAGGTAAAGTTTCGAGGTACTTAAGCGACCATGTATTCGGCCAGTTGTTGGCGTCTCAACCACCATCTTGTAACCATCAAGCACCGAACACCTGAACAGCATCGCTCTCAACGTATGAAGATGTTTTATTTCTGAAGCCCTTACACATCGAAGCAATACAGTCCACACACATAGAAGAACACGCATCGTCGTAGGCACACGTCAGCAACACACCACCAGCGCACTGTAGCGGACTAGCAAAGGTTCGATTCCTGGCATCCGTTACAATAAGACTCTTGTAGTGTGATCACAAAAATCTGTCGCGTCAAATTACCAGCGTCATAATTATCGTATCCATTGGTTGGAATACTGATGTTTTAGAGTGGCCATCGCCCCATGGCAAGAGAAGCGCAAGAGGCACTTCAGCTGGGTCATCATCCTCCTAGCGTTATCCCAGTTTCAATCTGGGGTCCGCTTACTAGTCTAACCAGATTTGGCTGAATATTAGCTTTTCCACGGAGCGACTGCCTGTCTAACCTCCGCAACCCGAAGGGATAGCGATATTCCATGGTTTACCAGTGTTAGTTTATTTAGAAGGTACTGACGCCCTGTAATGACTGTCAAAGATCTGTATGACAACCGGGACCGACGGCTTAACGTGCTCTCCGAGTCTTCGAGGCACGGGACAAGCGATAATTAACAATTCAATGCGCACATAACTCCGAAAAGTCATTGGAGCGCGCCGTGGATTCGAACCTTATACCCTCTGCATGGCAGTCTGTTGGTATCTCCACTCGGCTATCGCTGCCTTGTACACTTCAGCTAGGTGTAGTGAAGATAAACGCAAAGTCGCAGGCAGTGCCTAGACACAAGAACTAACAATCGAACTCAGTTGTTTACCATCAGAGAGTCCCATATCCAGCAAAGGACTACGGCAGACTGATGATGATGAAGCATACTATCCCCTCTGCCTTTGCTAAGCCTGAAAACCCACCTAACCATTAGAACGAATTTTGAAGCAAACTCTTGTTCCGTATATGTATAATTCTTAAGAATATTTTTTTGGTTGTTTATAATTTCTCTTAAATCTACGTCTGCTTACCATGTAGACAGATCACTCACAAGAAAACTACGAGCGTATTTTTGACGTGACAACGTCTTATAAATTGGTTTGCCGGGTGACACTTCAAGAAACTGCGTTACGCTCCGCTCACGTTATGCGCTCACAATGAGAGCGAGTGAGAGGCACGCGTCCCGCCTAAGAGCGAGAGAGACAGACATAAAAAGTGAAAGGCACGCGTCTTTCATCCTTCTTCCTACTATACGAATGAATATTCACATTAAAATTATTTTACCACTCAAAGTCGTTGTCACGTAAAACTTTCGCCCGTATACCGACTTTACAGGCAACCACCATTTTTTAAATTACGTATGTCAACCCTATTTGTTCCCATGTAAGTGTATTTCAACTATCTCTGTGACGTCAGACGAGCGACACATTTCGGCCTCATATCACGTGACCGTTTTACGTTCGGCACAAATGCGTTATGTGAAATGACGTGTGACAGATATATCACAATATTTTTAAGTCGGAAATGTAGGGCGGAGTTTGTAATACTGTCTGGGTGAGTAGGAGAACGAATGTGGGGGAAGGGTTTTCTTGATCGTCCTACATTAGATGAGGCCTTTTAGGTATGTCGGTAGCCTTTGGACCACAGTTTATGGATTTATAGAATGAATGATTGATTAGATTTGAATGATTTATAAAATGTTCTCAAAGTTTGTTCTTATGATGTCCCACTTAAACTGTGGATATGAAGCTGTTAGTAGAAAATTAGTGACGATTTAGTTTTAAATATAATCATTGTAAAATTCATATAATTAACCTTTGTTTACTTTTTCTATATTATTCAGTCATTTAACGTACAGCTACTATTTACTTAGGGCAAACATGGATATTTTCCTAGGAACAAAAATTTTATCCGAAGAAATTTCCTTAGATTCCTGGTATTATGTCTGCACTGATTCAACTTTATTCACTTCGGATAATAACGGACGCCAATATCAGTTTACAAGTGAACTGACAGCTACATAGACAGAGGCCCTCAATATTGTATTATGTGTATCTACTTGAAAGCTTAGCTTGAGTACCGAACCTGTCTCAATAACTTTCGGTATATTATGTTAGCTAGTCTATTGTGAACCTCGGCTCAAAAATAAGTAACGATAAAGTTTTAGAGTGAACATATTGGCTTTAATTACTTAAACGTAAACGTGATTTTATAAGTTACTAGACCATGTCCGCAGCTACGCCCGCACATTTTATTTTAATTTAATCGTTTCTTCTTGACCCCATGCGGGAAGTTCGGGAAATCCCTTCTTATTGGAAACACATGCCAAATTTCAGCTACTTGAGCTCAATTTTATAATTACACATGTTGTGTTAATATCTACTTAAATGTTTCAAGTCATATATTTTGAAAATCAATGTTTTGCTACATATGATTCGTTTGACTGATAAATTTCTAAGTCAATCTGAGTGTCTATTTACCAGTATCTACTATTACAGAATAATACATGTCAACAAAACTTACACACCGTTACGTAAGCTGTTCTAATGAAGTATGTATTATGAAGTATGTATTAGTTATGATATACATTTTTAAAGAATTTGTTAGTTAGTTATCTTATGAAATATTCTCTATAAGACGGTGATATTATTGTTTAATGTTTAGAACTAAAATCATTAAATATTCTTCAAAAATCCCTTATTTGCATCAGGAATATTTCATGAAAGTAGCTTATAAGATAAAAGGCTACAAGTTCCAGTAAGTAACTAATCGATAAGTGGTACATCTACTTTTAGAAGTTAGGTAAGATGTTTGACCTTACGAACCGAGTTGTGAAAATGTATTCAATATATTCAATAAAATGTTCATTTGACTTCTGAGCCTATTTGTTGACGTACGATAAATATAACTTCAGTATAGCTTAAGTTCCTGACAAAATCATAATAAAATATAAGCTTTTCCTGCTACGCCTATGGAGAACGGGAGGTTTAGTTGTCAGGTCAAAAGGTAGCCCACGTACTATTCTAAAGAATGAGCTATAATACGAATCGCCTATATCCGTTCAGCAGTTCTTGCGTGAAAGAGTAACAAACATCCACAAATCCATCCATAGTCATAAACTATAGCATTTATAATAAAAGTAAGATTACCGTTCTTGGAATCTATTCCTTAAATCGACCGCTAAGCCCCGGCTACACTCTCAGTTGAATCCACGTCAATAGTGTGAATCGTGTCATTCCCATACGTCCCTGTCCAAAACTGTCCATTCATATCCAAGAACCGGATATCTAACGTATTTCAATGAAACCTGTCAATCTATCTGTCTCCTTTAATTTGCCCGAATCTTGGTAACCAAAAAACGAAAATATTTTTTTCGTTCCATTTATATGTTAAGGAAAATTCTGAGTAAAGTGCTGACCAAGCACAGTTTAACGCTTGGGTGGTAATATCAAAGATTGAAAGGACTTGAGTGTAGGAGACGGAGATAAGTGTGTAGGAAACTTTAGCTTAAGGGCAATGACCCGAAAATTTCGGGTGTAAAGTGTTACAAAGCCTTACAATGCTAATGGTAGATGCCAGTTGAGAAACTAAGTCTAAATAATAACGTACTGCTACGGAGTTCTATTTTTATTGCCTTAAGAAAGTGCTTTCTGTAATACTTGCTAATCTAATAATGCTTTCTATGTTCGCACTGGAATGTTAGTAGTGTGTAACTAGAATTAATTCAAGATTTGTCAGGAAATAAAAACCTTTTGTAAATATTTGGCCCTCTATAAGCTATTCTCGTACAACCTATAGTAATAATTACTAAGATTAACTAGAAACTGTCTCGCCCGGCAACATAAATTTCATCAGCGAATAGTGACTCAAAGAAAAATGCTAAATTATACTCTGCCTATGCCGAAAACAGACTATTTTATATAATTATGTGGATCTTTAAACTTCGCTTCGTGTTACTTACGTAAAGGTCTTACGAAAGGGCATATATACAGGCCTTAAAATATTTCAGTGACGCCACAATTTAACATTTCAGTATTCTTTATGTGAAATAAACTTGCGCAACGGTCTTATCGACACCCAAATAATGTCTTCATCCTCTCACTTTAAGTGAACTAAGAGGCAAAACGCGAAACAAGGTCAATTCATTTTCAAGGCAATATGGCCGACCATAAAAGCACCAAAATACCAAAGGAAATTACACCACCTAATTGCACGTATTTCTTCCAAAGCTATTCAGCCACCCCAAATATGTAATTCAAAACATCCTCCTTGACCATAAAAGTGACATGTTGCTAACTCAAAATGTATTCGGGTTGGCATCCACAAAACAAAACCTCATTATACGACGAGCTCTCGGGGTGAAATGCGGCGGCACGCTTTTTATACCTGGATACTTATGCATAATTATATTTAGGGATCGTGACGGTTTGTATGACGCCGTACGTAGTTATTTCATATTTTATACCAGGCATGAGGTAGGTTTGAATCCAGAATTTTGACCTCTAGTCCGTTCATTTATAGCCTGCCTACTTATAAGGAGATATCTATTTTATAGGTGTTCAAAACATCACAGTTGTTCGACATGATTACCGACTACATGCTTACTGTATGCCTTATAGCAAAATACGAAAGGCGGTTGATAAGTTCGCGTCGCGACCTAAAGTATTTTCACGATTTATATTTTTCAATATTCCCCCTCAATTGTCTGAAGAACACTTTCACATCGTGCCTGTATACTAAAGGTGTTGTGTGCAAAGTTATTATTTACATTTCTCTTCAAAACGATTTTTACGACTGCTTTTATCTCGCAGTCATCCAAAAATCTTCACCATCGTAATTCGTGTTATAAATATGACAAAAGAAAAGTGTGTGGTAAAGCTAGGTCTGGATTATAGTATATATCTGCGAACCCCGTAGGTTACAAAGCGTCCCTCGTAACCTAAGCGATGTGAACAATAAGGTAATCAGAGATTATAGACTATACGTAGACGCTAGAAATATTCATAAGAAGTATTTCACACATCGAACTATAAGTAAAATGGTAGTTAGTAATGAAGAAAAGTGATTGGTGCTAAAATAAAAAAAATACGGTAGCTTTCGACCTCTACTGATTTGTATGATTTATTAATATCAATACAACAACGAACCGATAAAATATGTCATCACGAAATGTATTTTTAATTGCATATTTAGCATTATGTAAAAGGTATTTAATTTAATTAAGTGTGCGTTATTGAAATTCAGTGGCATACATTACTAGTAATTACATTCGAACCACTTCAATTCACGGCATAGTAAAAATATTATTTTACCAGCATTGCTGGTAACAATTTATCACAAAGAGCTAATTAATTAAATAGTTTGCGCATCATTAATTTGTGTTGAATTTTATATCGATAGTGTATTGGCGAACCAAAATTTTTGGTACATACCTACTCGTACCTTGATATTGGCACATACAGAGACAAGTAAAGCTAGCCAATTGAAGTATGATTTTAATACTTATTGACTACGCCATAAGAACGTTTCAAACATCAAAGTGTCTAGTTGGTACGTACGTTAAATGCGATGAAATTCCTTACCTATAATGGAATAGACGTATGCTGGCACAAATAACAATCGGACACATACTGGAATTAAACTTGCAGAAAAGTAATTATGTGAATATGGTCCCTATT
Organism: Euclidia mi; assembly: GCA_944739405.2. Lineage (NCBI taxonomy): Eukaryota > Metazoa > Arthropoda > Insecta > Lepidoptera > Erebidae > Euclidia > Euclidia mi. Next base: position 163,220 of record CALYKY020000007.1, read on the forward strand.
TTCTTTAAAAATAATGTGCGTATCTAAGAGTCTATACTCATCTTCTAAACCACGAAGCAAAAAATCCGCGTTAAAGATTAGACATGCCTGACAGTTCTCTATGAAGCTTTCAAAAAACACGCGAAAGATGCGAACCCGTGCGACGTTTATGAAAAGAGCTCATATTTAAACAGAATCATCGCAAATTATTTACTCCTCCCACACTATCTCCTCACTCCAAAAGAATGTCCTCAGAAAATATATATTCAGTTACTTTTTATATCATTTTATACTCAAGAAGCACGTTGAACCTAATGCAAGTCAAGTGGTTTCATTTACACGGAAATATCCTTAATTACGGGGCTTCTGCCGTACTTTAACAAACGGTCGGGCTGACTAATGGGATTCGAACATCAACAGAGTGAAGGAGCAACGTACACATGTAACATGTACACTTATCTTTGACTGACCTATTGGTTAGTGAGCCTGACTGATAAGTCGTGTATCACTGCAAAGATTAATCAAACCGTTCAAAAGCTATTGCGTGGAAGAGTGACAAACATCCATATATCTATCCATTCATCCTGACAAAATCATTAATGTTTATAAAAGTAGTAATATTATATTAATATTGACTAGAGGATGCCCGCGGTTACACCCGCGCTATTTAAGGCTACTGCTCTGCTCCCGTCGCTTATAGCGTGATGTTATATAGCCTATAATAGCCTTCGCTGATAAATGGGCTATCTAACACTGAAATATTTTTTCTAATCGAACCAGTAGTTCCTGAGATTAGCGCGTTCAACCAAACAAACAAACAAACTCTTCAGCTTTATATATTAGTATAAGAAGTATAAGATTGGGCGCTAATGACCACCACCTATTATCATTTTATGCTAGTACTAGACTTCGTTTGCGTTAATTATACAGCAGAACCTTCCTCAAGAATCACACTATCAGAAAAGGAATATAGGCAGACAGCCATGAAGAAAAGGAATTTATATATTTTTTTATAATATGTATATACACACAGTGTACTATGTATGATATTTAAGATGTTAATAGAACTCGGCAGACAACCGCAAAAGTCGACTCCCTTTAAAGATTGGGTCAAAAACTCCGTTTTACAACACGTAAAAGCACCCAGCACCTTCGATTGTGTCTTGAAGATAACGGCATATTACAGAAACTGTTGGCTTACCTCATAGTTTCTGTTCGAATTTAAATTCAGAGCATGTGTGGGGGGCATCTTTTCACCGGCAAGAATGTCTGTAAGTATCTCACAGTTACTTGCAAGAAACTTTCACACATATGGCATATTTCTTGCGACTCCATAGTTTAAATCATGTTGCGTATTTGACATGGGTGGTTTTATTCTGCACACGATAAGGGTCGTATATTCTCGAAGGTGTTTTCAAAAACGTATTGTTGTATTTCGCCAGCTGTGTGGCCCATTAGTACTGCAGAGCATGTTGCCCTCATTTGTAAATGTAATATAATACCTAGGGACAAGCCACGCTCGGACATCTGATCCCATACTAAGCAAAGCTCCTGTATTAGGGCAATTACTTAACTGATCAACATACTTATATATTTTCTAACACATAAACGGTCACATAGGTTAGTGTAGTGACCTTAGATCAAATGGCTAGTCAAGTCATTCATAATCACAACTTTTTTTTTTCGGCTTTTCGCCAAACTTATTACCTAATACGTTGCTGTCACAGAGATTGAATGCATTTATTATTTGAGTGTCGTGGATTCGATACACACACGAGACAGTTTTTAGATAAAGAAATTGAACTTCACTGACACGCTACCGCGTGTTTGCATTGTTTTATATAAGAATAAGTGTTTACGTTTTACTGCAATTTTTAAAGAAATTGCCCCGACCCATTTTTTTCTTTTCTTTATTCACAGGCTGCAACATAATTTCACGGGAATCTAGCTCCTTAGTTACTAGCTTGATATTACTACTTCGTAGTCCCTATGGAGCAAAACACTTACCAACATAGCACAATGTGCACATGCACTCCATCCAACGCTTACCAACACTCTCACCAAATGCATATTTACGGGTATAATATGCAATTATGCGGCTAGCCATAAATTTCAAGGTTAAAAGTATGGAGAACTATGTGAATATTGTATTTGAACCAATGTCAGCTCTGTTTTAAGGTTGTTCGGCTTTTCAAACAACTTCAAATAAGGAGCAGCTTTTTTATGTTTCTGACATCAGAGCTCAATCATTACCAACTTCAAACATTTTTTTATTTGTTTTCGGAATGTTTGGAGTCGATTTATGACAAAACTTCAATTTATTATTATTACCATACTTGTGTTTTTTCATACAGCGGATGACTTACATTACAATTTTATTATTGTTTCATTTTATGGTTCCTACAGTAGTTTTATATTCTCCTAGTATATATTTTTCTCTTTACTATGTGATAAATAAGATCTTTAATGGACACGGCTTGTCGAGTTTTCAAATTCAATTATATAGTGTTGAATTTCCAGTATTTTCATCCACAAATTTCGTGTTAGAATATGAAAAAAATGTATTTCTATATTAAAAATATACAGCGTTAGATACTTTGGTATTTATTCATGGGTATCCGTAGTTTATCTAAAGTCCCCAGATATGGACGCGGTCAGCAAGATTCTATCCAATTTGCATACAAGTAACTTCCCGTATATGGTTACCAAGTTTATCCAAACATACTGACATAAGCTCTTCGCCTATCAGCTCCTATCTATTCAATACTGACAAGATAACCATTAAACGGCAAAAAGGTTCCGAATACAAATGCGATTAATATAATCCAATTTTGGTTCTATACAGCGTCATACGCTATAACCCCAAGTTTTTGCACAACACAAAGGCATTACTGACGCAAAATTGCTGGAAAAATTCTCCACCTTGGAAATGGAATTAGGTAAAACTGTAGGTAGGTAAGTGGGTCGCAAGTTTAAGGCCACTGATGTCGGGCTATTTTCAAGTTGATGGCAATGAGGGTCTTCAGCAAATATGTAACTTGCTATATTAAAAACAAACACGTGTCTTAAACATAAATTGATCTATTTTTAAAAAGGTGGAAAATGTTTGATGGTAATGAGAATTGTCTGTCTTTTAAAACCATCAAACATTCATTATCATTCAAAATATACCATCTATAAAAAGCTGACTGAATTTTTTACGCAGAAATTATGATAGGTTTCCTGTTAGGTAATTCTCAGAAGCAACCTACTTTATTTCTGAAAATACATTGATTAGATAAAAATAGATTTGGTCCGTATTGCGTGCAAGCATTACGAGTATAACATTACATGTACAGGTAATATAAGCGTAGGTATATAAAGTTAGAGTACCTAATACGGGCGTCTGCCTATTCATGTGTGTTACGACTTCCATAATTTGCACAATAACTAACATCAGCTTTTTGATCCATGCTACTACAAGCCGAAAATAAATCGCACCGTTCTAATTACAAGTCCTCGTAATCATGCTGACGTTGCACAGATGGATCACTATCCTTCCGTGTGCGGAATAGTATTGCACAATACGTTAGTAAAGGTTTGGGATAAAGCATCAAAGCGACCAAGTTCAAAATAATGTTTGTATTCCAGTGTATAGCCTAAAAGATAGATTTTTACCTTCAGTTTATAATTATATTAAAAGGCCATACAAAAAATGTATTAAAGTTTCTTATCGCAAAAAAAATCTTCATGGAATGGCTTAAGTAATAATGCTTACTTACGTGCATCAAAAAGTCTGGGATCTTAACATCTCGACTAGTCGGTTTCAATATTCGATCCATCCATGGATTTTGAGATTCGAGATTCGTGTTTGACATATTTTGTATGGAGCTTATGTCAAAAACGAATCTGAAATCTCAAAAAAAGGATAGATTGAATATTGATTTCAGTGGTAAGTCGCGGTAAAGTATAGTAACCGCGATTCGCGTAGTCTGGTAGATACGGGACGTTGCTGGACACCGTTTTTTAATGAGCAGGACCCGAACGCCGATTGAAGAAAGTCATACACGCACACGCTTCGCCCGCCCAAGTTATTAAGAAGAATTAAGCTCGTCATTTGGGCTACTAACGACTAGAAATTGAATTAAAAAAAAACTATATTACGTCCCTGTTTTTACAGAGACGTAACAAAGGTATTTTTTTAATCCATGTGACAGTCATGGCCTTTTACGAAATTATAGAAAAAACTCAAAAGGATCACATTAAAAATAATTTCATTTTTATTTTCTACTTATACGTCCATTGTAATCGCAAGGGTAAAAAACCAGTAACTACCAGCATAAGAGGTAAACCGCTGGAGGAAAAGGTTGTATATATAATTAATTACGTTTACTTTAAGCCTGACCCATTTTATATAGAAGGTGACTCGGGCGGGAGTAATAAAAACAAGTAAGTACTCTTAGACGTCTTGTAAAAAGACCCTGAACGAAAATTGAAATCCCATATTGTACCAATCATTACGAACATTTTTTACTTGGGCACCATACCTGGGAAATTAGTGGTTCAGGAGTAGAGATGTAAGTGCGGCATTATACCATTTGTATTGAAATGTATTAAACGAAAAATACCGTATAATACGGTATTATACCATTTCCTACGGTATTTTATGTATTAATCAATTGTTCTATATTTTTAACCGACTTCAAAAAAGGAGGAGGTTTACAATTCGTCGGAATCTTTTTTTTTTTTGTTTGTTCCCCGATTACTCTAAGACGTCTGGACCGATTTCGAAAATTCTTGTTTTGATTGAAAGAGAATTGAGTAACTTTTTGCGTAAGGGCTTGGCACCGACTCCAAAAATGTTTGCTCCAAAACCAATTATTTTTTGTTTTTTAGTTCCTTAGTGTTTTTTGAAGTTGGTTTTTTTTTATTTAAAAATATTTTTTATTGAAGTACATGATCATAGTAATCATTAAAAAACTGAATACGGTGGAATTTCACAGGAATAAAACCTGAAATTATATTTTAAGTTTGTATTATTATTAATTACTATTAGCTACAACAACATTACCATAAAAATAGGGTTTGGTTTCGAAACGAGTCGCCCGAGTTTGAGGGTATTGGTGGTGTAGGTGCTTAAGGGAGTTAGTTTTAATGCCCTAATAGTAATTTTGGCTGCCGGAGTTGCGTCTAAATATATTTAATCAATTTGTTAAAATTCTTAAATACTTCGGCAATTATGCAAAACGGAACGTAGTTTTTATACTTTAGTTCCGTTTAACAAATATAATTTTTTGGTTTTATGTGAAAAACGTATAACGAAACGCAAACCCGCTATCTTGGAATGATGATATTGACAGCTAAGGTAAAATTTGTGCGTCATTTCTTTCGAGTGCCTAGGGTTAGGTGCGCCTGTAATAAGTAACTAAATAGGTTCTGTTAGGTTCTCTTTTGACCCTTAATCCAAAAATAGGAGCCCAGCGAAGCAGGGCTCCGTCAACCTTAGTTTATTAAACTAGTGTGAAGAAAGTGGAATGTTTGGAGAATATTTTTTTTCAGAGGAAACCACGTATTTCCGGCAAGTGAAAATGGTGAGGGGGGCTTCCGAGACCTCCCCTCCTCCCTCTCCAATCACTCACGACCACTAAAAACGGCGACGTATTTCGAAACTTTTACCTATAAATACGCTAAGAAGAGTCAAAATATTATTTAAAGAAAAACACGTAGCATTTTTAGTTGCGTCAGAGCAAAGGGGTCCTTAAACTTATTTGAATCATCTCTCTATTTATTCAAAATTAAATTATGATCCTCTCTGCGTGCAGACACGTGCCGAACCTTAATACAAGATCCATAAGAAAAGCACAGACATTGGCCCACGCCTTTTGTCTTCCTAGTTCAAAAACCCGAGATTTAGAGGATCTTCATCCTCAAATAAAAATCCTCTTGTGTTGCTACGTTCTCGGTAGATGACGACGCAGTACTTAATGCATTCTAGCAACGTACTTTCAGCTGAATCATCTTCATCACCACTTTCTTTAACTTCGAATGTGCTGTCACGAAGACGAAGATTCGCGTAAATCGAGACCAATTTAGAATCACGTGATGTGTCTAAGCGATTTCGGACTTTGCAATGAATTCTTCCAATTCCAAAATTTAAAAATTAGTGATTCTAAAACAAAGAATACGATCGTAACTTAAAATATATTTAATGGTTTAAACTAGAACTTGTCGCAATATCGCAGGGTCTTAAAAACTGAATCAGAATATAAAATACATAAAATACCAATAATACCGTAAGTTATAATAAAATACCCGTTTAATACATAGCCTTTTGGTATTATACGGTATTTTTACAACACTATTCAGGAGATATAGAGGCTCAAAGTCACTATGCAATTTTTCTAATTAGGTAGAAAATCTATGCAATTACACCGCCAATTCGGTACTTTATTACTTAGCACTTGCTTGCAGCTACGAGTACGCCCGCACATTTTTGTTTGTTATTTTTGTACCTTCGAAAACAGGTATTCTAAGCGTAATTGCGAGTATAAAGTAGTAACTTAATTATAAGCAGATATTCTATAATACCACACATCATGTTTCAAAGTCACATGGACAACAAGCATGGCCGCTACAATTTAGAACAAACGGTGAATCCATCATATTTGCTGGCATAGGCCTCCGTTAAGATAAGCTGTTGGGTTGCCCGTGAACGAGCTGGCTGTTGGCATGTCCACGTACCCTGCACACCATTGTTGCATCTCGTTTGCGCTTGGTTGCTGTTACGCAATCTCAACACTTTGAAGGCGTTGTTGTATTAAATTCGGAGGCATCCATTTGCATGATTTACCTAAGGTTTATGTAGCTAAAGGCAGCGATAGCCTAGTGGAGATACCAACAGACTACCATGCAGAAGGTATTGGGTTCGTATCCACGGCGCGCACCACTGACTTTTCGGAGTTATGTGCGTATTGAATTGTTGTTAATTTTCGCTTACTCCGTGCATCGGAGAGCACGTTAAGCGGTCGGTCCAGGTTGTCATGAAGATCTTTGACAGTGGTTATTGAGCGTCAGTACCTTCTAAATAAACTGACACTAGTCTAAGCCATGGAATATCGCTATCCCTTCGGATTGCGGAGGTCAAACAGGCACTGTGGAAAAGCTAATATTCAGACAAATCCGGTTACATAAGTAAGCGGACCCCAAGTTGAAACTGGGCAGTTTATAAAGAAAAAATGTATTTTTAACAATATTCGATGGTCATTATTTAAGGTTAAAACTTGTCACAATTATGGCATTTAAATGATATACTTAATTAATTTATTCTATAGACCAAATATTAACATTTTATGCCTTTCTCTATGTGCGTCAGAATGGCTGGTTGTCTGTGGCTTTGGTATATGAGAGTTGATTTGAAAATTGCTACATAATTGCTTATATTTGCTACATATAATAAATAATTGCTACATGGGATATATATTTAGAAATAAAATATTTTTTTTGGCCAGCCATCCTGACGTTTGGTTGGCTGGTCACCTCCTAGTTTAAAGTTAAGCATGCAGAGTTTCCCGAAATGTATTGAGTCAATAATTGCTACATATTTACTTCATTTATCTAATTTAGTTGTAACTTCAGTCATAAGTTAAATCAAGGATATAGGAATTATTTAAATTATCCCAATGAAAAATGCCTGATAAAATAAAATTAAAAATAAACATTAACATAACTTCACGCCTGTTATTCCCGAAGGGGTAGGCAGAGGTGTATTACACGCCCATACTTCGCCAGTTATGTTTCGGTCCCAATGTAACAGGGGGCGAGCCTATTGCCATCTACCGGGAACATGAATTAGCTAGCGATAATTAATTTATAATGCACACATAACTTCGAAAAGTCATAGGTGTGTGCCCGGGGTAACTGGGGATCGAACCCGAGACCATTGTCTTGGCAGTCCGTTACGTACACCACTGGCTATCGCCGCTGGTTTTCCTGATAAAATAATAAAGGCAAATACTTAGTTATGTAGGTGTTGGTTTAATATCGTTTAGGCTCTGGTAACCGTCCCCCCCGTGGGATCTCTACCTTGTCGTGGTGGATGGGTTCAGTAACCGTGGGTTTGAGGTACACCCACGGTGAAGCTGAGCGGGATCCCGGGAGGTGACGCTCCACGTGGGCTTGGGTGAGGCCTGCGTAGGATGCGTCCAAAGTGCGGGTGCGGGGGACAGTTCTGTCTGTCCCTGATCCCTCGCAGTCGGGTGCGGTCGCGGTAGGAGAAGCGTGTCGTCGTTGCGTTGCCGCGCGTCCTATCTCCCGCGACCAAATGGGGGCGCACCATTGTTGCGTCGCGGTGGGACCGCAGAGGAAGAGGAGATACGGTGTTGCGTTGCCGTCCTCTCTATAATCTGCGGCCGCTGGGTGTTTTGGCGGCGGAGCCCAACACCTTCATCCGCCGCCAAGTTTTGTTCGGGGCCCGCCTGACCATCTGGCGGGCCAATACCCGTCGGGGGTTGCGACGAATGCTTCGGCGATGCCCTACCCTCCGACATACGGGTACATGAGAAATTCGAGGTGGTTTTTAGTGCTAACACCACATACTCCGGCTCTCATTTCCCCAAGAGTCGGAGATCCGAAGGGATTTTCCACCTCGTAAAACAAAAAAAGAAAAGGCACACAAAGCCGCCGGCCTGGCCGCACGAATGAGCCGCCGGCATGGCCGCCTGGGTAAGTCGCCGGCCGGCCGCGGGTTGCAACTTGCTACTTGCGTGTGGTCGTTCTATAAGGGTTGTCAACCATACTTTATAATAATCTATCCTACTTTATTTTTGGCAACTATACTTTATACTTTTGTATACAAATGAACTATATGAAAATACTTTATTTCCAACCCTTACTGTGACGTGTAAAACAAAACACTAATTATGAGTACCTACTTATCTATATAACGTTACACATACCAAAGTTAAATGGATGATAGAAACTATTTAGGCTCAAAGAGATCTAAAAGAAATTACTAATGGTAAAGAATTTTTACAGAATAAGGCAACTGGCAATGGTATAGACTCACGCCTTTATCCTCGAAGGGGTAGGCAGAGGTGTAACATTACACCCACATTTTGCCATGAATTTTTAGGTCCCACGTAATAGGTGGCGAGCCTACTGCCGTTACCGGGCACATCACCAGACTCCGTGCTGCTACTGAGAATTCGGAAAAACCCAGTAACACTTGTACCCAACCTGGGAATCGAACCCGGGACCTCCGATCAGCAGTTGCATACGCTATCCACTGGACCACGGAGGTAATTTACACTTAAAACCATATCTCCGTCTCCGTCCCCGCCACTTCAGAAGTTCAGAACTAAAGAGTTCAGTGATGAATCAAAAGTAACGAGAACAAAGAAATAGAAGGTCAATATTTAACGTAATTAAAAACTAATTGTTATTTTTTAATTACAATTATCAAACAAGCTATGAAACATTTAAAGATAGAAAAATTTGGCAAAAAATGTTGGCAATCCTACGTTCTATACAACTGGAATTATGCCCGGCGGCTTTTTGCGGCTGATGCCGGCAGCACTGACGCCCGCCAAAAGCCGGTGGCATGAGCCGCGCGACAAAAGCCGGCGGCCCGTGCCGCCGGCACTATGTGTAGCAGCCTTAATGCTATTCTTGCGTTAAAAAAATATGTACCTACCTTCAACAATCCATGGATATGTTATGATGACGAATCGAAAAAAAATACGAAGAGTAAAAAGAAGCTAATTTCACATTGAAAAATAATGTGAAATTAAGATAAATTAATAATTGAATATTTGTTTAGTAAATTGTAATATTATTAAACTGAATCTTATGAACGACCTACATTTTGTTTTTGTGTACAATACTTTTTTAATGTGCTTATTATCCACTTACCTACTCATAAAATAACATGGCATATAAATAATTATTATTTCAAACGGCTGCCTCCTAAAATAGCAATAACGTTTAGCGAAGACACACTGCAACTATTTGCCTTTATTATTTTATCAGGCACTTTTCATTGGGATAATTTAAATAATTCCTTTAACCTTGATTTAACATATGACTGAAGTTACAACTAAATTAGATAAATTAAGTAAATATGTAGCAATTATTGACGCAATACATTTCGGGAAACTCTGCATGCTTAACTTTAAACTAGGAGGTGACCAGCCAACCAAACGTCAGGATGGCTGGTCAAAAAAAATATTTTATTTCTAAATATATATCCCATGTAGCAATTATTTATTATATGTAGCAAATATAAGCAATTATGTAGCAATTTTCAAATCAACTCTCATATACCAAAGCCACAGACAACCACATCTTTCTCTTACTTCATTATTATAAGCGGTGATTTAGATTAAAGAAAATTGTATTGTCATTTTCGTGATATAACACAAAAATCACATGAAAATTAACAGTTAAAGCAAAATAGATCACAAAGATAAAAGACAAAGTACCATCAATCTGGCAGCCATTAAAATAATGGAAGTTGTTGATCGTTTCCAATCGATGAGGCAATTAAGCGGACGGTTTCACTTATCAAAACGACGTGTAGAGTGGCAAAGATGGTACTTTTCGTATCGAAATTGGAGGCTTACCGGTTTCTTTTTCTAGATTAACGAGGTGTTGCGTAGTTCCGTTTTGTTCCTTCGTTTCTTACGGCCTGATATTTATTAGCGTCATTTGCTCGAGGATGGCGGGTCTGCTTCCAACTTGAACAACTTAGTGCCTGAAGGGCTATATTAATAGCTGAAGGTTGTTTATGGCTGTCGTTATTTACGGCTAAGAGTGTGCAGGTAGATTAAAGTGCTCTGTTTTGAAACAGAACGTATGAGATAACTACTCGACAATTTTCGCTTAAAAATTGTAGCCTGTATTTGATCAGATGTTTTTATGTTAGGGATGTTTTATGGGAGGATGCAATATCATGCTAGCCTACAGTAACGTACCAACCTCATTTTACATAATATGCCGAAGGTAAAATAGCGACCATTTTAAGGTTTACACAAGGTTTTTCCAGGTTGCTGTTCGGCGTTCAAATAGACCAAACTGCTTTTGAACCGCTTGCCGCAAAAGCGTAATCCAAGACTCTATAGGATAAACAAGACCTTCTGATTAAAATCACGACTATGGTTCGTAGGTTTTCATAGGAACTTAATAATTATTACGAGAAAACTCAAAAGAAAATGGGATCTCTGACAAAAGCTTTTTGGCGATACCTTAATATGTGCCTTACGTACGTATTGTCGGTTAAAGAAAGTAAACAAAATTAAAATGCAGTTCATGAACAATTTTGTGTTCTCTCTCTCTCATCAGTTGATTCAGATTCTGTACTGATACTGTCTTTGCTATGTCTCTGGTAAAATAACTATTTCTAGGAAAATTCATATATCCATTTACTTCAACTACTCAATGATTTTACTCTTATATTTTCGTTGAACAAATGAAAAATTAATATACAAAGGAGTACATTACGTACTTAAAGTAACAATTGGTATATTAGCTTCTTAAAATCAATGTAGCTTAAAATCAGTGCGGCTTAATAACAGTTCAGCTCCTATTCAGCGTTATTATCGCTCAAGTAATTTGCAATAAAAAAATAACGTAATAATTTGTATTTATTTCCCTTATGTATGAGTCAATAACGTTTGTAATGAGAAGGAAATTGATACAAACCCTTGAAACTATTCTGAAACAACCAAACAATATACATTTAACGAACTATTGAAAACTTCGTCTCGGTTCAGCAAATTTGTGTTGTCAACAGTTCACGAACACTACTTATCCTCGTTAAGGACATTATAATGATCAATGGAGGATACCCTCCTAAATAGTATATTATAGTGGACATATGTTGGATGGGCAAGGACGAAACGCCGACGGGTCGACGACGGCGACGTGACTGTCGGGTGTGGAGATAAGTGAAGGACGGGGCGTACCCTTCAGAGAAAAGGGGCGTGTCGTATGGAAATACGTATTAGTACACGCTAGTGGAATTTGTAGAACAATTATTTGTTTTACAAATAAGGGCGACAATAGCTCACGTTTATTGTATAACGTGGTAGGTAAATAACAAGAGCGGTCATATTCCAATAAACCTACAGCCAACGGCTCAGCCAATTTATATTTACTACGCCGAGTGTGTTGTGTGATCCACAAATTGTTCTATTGACTCTGAGTTTTCTTTATGTCCGTTGATTATCTGTTTGTAAAACCCCCCGCGATCCTTGTTCGCACATTATCTTTTTTTAAAGAAAATAAACAATTTTGTAGTATTCCATGAGCCCAACTTTTTTCTAATCGTATTATTTTAATGTCACACGATGAACTGACTACTGAATGACCAGTTCCTTCAATTTTGTCCATGAATATCCTCAATATGCGTTGTTCTAGAAAATTCGACCTGGTTTATAATCACGGCGAAATTGCGCGATTCAATCCGGTCCGTGGACTGCGAAGTCCCTAACGAGGCAGTATTTTTGAAATGACCTTTTAAAAGGACAGACAGGGTTATTATCACCAAGCTAAGTGAGCTTAAAATCTAAGCAGTATCATTTAATATTTACATAAATTTGTTTTAATATTTAGATTTAAATACTTTTACTCGCAAATTGGATTGCGAATGAATTGGGACTTCGATAAAGTGTCTGTATTTAGATTGCTGTTTAAATGCTTTTGGTTAGGCATCGGCGTTGGGCACGTCGTATATGTATATGCTAAATAGCTATTTAGAAAGCTGAAAAGTTTTTGGATTCCAAATTGTGTGATAGATAAACTGAATTTGGGTAGACAGACTAAATCGAGACCACGGCTGGTGTAATTTATGGCGAAATATCGAGGCAAATAGAAGGTAGTTGACCATTATTTTAAAGTAATTTGAGAATTAACTTCAGGATGTTTACAAAGTTTGGAAATGGAAATCGAAAGTTTAAATAAAATTGCATTACACATTTTAAAAACATGTATACTCAATACTTTGTATTACATTCCGCTTAAATAGCGTTCTACCACATCACAGATCATCGAGTCGATTTGCTCAAAAGCCTGCTAACTATCGACCTAGAACCATAACCTTGATGTCAGATACATGATCTTGCCAACGCGCCAAGTAGGTGATTAGAGTAGATATATAAATATCTGATATGTTATGAAGCAAGTGGCGTTCTGTTGTCTCTGCCTTCCCCAACGGGAAAAAGGCGTGATTCTATGTATGTATGATATGTTATGTAAGTTTAGGTTTAGTATCACAAGGCCTGAATGGGAAAGTGGCGGTCGCGTAATGAAAAAACATAACAACATACATACATAACGTCACGGCTTTTATCCCCGAAGGGGTAGGCAGAGGTGTATTTCTACACCCACTTTTCGCCAGATATACTTTAGTCCCACGTAATAAGGGGCGAGCCTATTGCCGTACCGGGCACATTTCCAGACTACCAGACTACCTTCCAGGCATACGGCGCCAGCCTTCGTGACGGACGGACGTATACAAATTTTCTCCCAAAACGCTCTCGTATTTTTACGTAATTTTATCAATCTTAGAGATTAGTTGATTGACCTAATATAATAATTAATTATTGTTAAGTATTAGTATAAAAGTAGTATAGGACAATTTTTTATTTTTGGATTAAGTATTTGTGTAAATTATTATTTGTGGACTATTGAGCAGCCATTATCTGCCACTGGCTATAGAAATTCTTTTATTAGTGTTTTGTTTCTGTTTTAAATTTTTATTTTCAAAACCAAGATGCCTAAAGTTTCACGCCTCAAGCGATTACAACTACAAAGGATCGAAAATATGCATAATATTGTGTAAGTACATTTACCTACTAACTTAGTACCTAGGTATATTTATTGAGGATAAACGGAGTAGGTACGACTATATTCAGTTGTCTCGTTGTTTCGTGATCGAATCAAGATAATTCCTGTATCATTCCTATCTCTCCATGGAGATCCGTAGAACCACCGACATGGCTCATCAAGTAACAAAGCTGAAGTGAGAACGGTCAGGGCTCACAGCTAGAAGAACTAATACTGATTATGGCCGATGGGGTAGGGGAGTTCTTGAGCGACGGCGACTTATCGGTAAGTAAACATAATTTGGGATGGACTGCTGCCGGATGGATTAACGACATAGTCAAGGTCACGGGACTCGGGTTCGATTCCTGGGTTGGACAAAGTATTATTAGGATTTTTCTGTTAGGAAATTCTGAATAGTAGTACGGAGCCTGATACGCGGGCCTAAAATTTATCTGGCGAAACGTACAAGTACCTAGGTGTAGAAATGCACCTCTGTCTATTACATATTTGTGGATGCAGGCGCGTGGCTAAACATACTTACATACATACATAGGTACTGGGCGCCGCAAACAGTGAATAAAATTTAGAAATAGAAATACCTGTACCGTATTGAGCTTTTATAGACTTTAGACTAAATAGATAACTATTTTCGGTCCATACTTACTACAACTGATAAGATTATAGTATACCTAATAATAATAATGTTACAGGAAGACAAGAAAAAGACAGGCCTTAGAACAAGTAGACCAAAATACTAGTACTTCAAAAGCAAAGGTTGTGAAATCCGGCCATGGAGATGACAATATGTAAGTGTGTATATACATTATCAATTTATCATACATAATGTTCACAGTAATGTAAGGCGCAGGCCACACATAAATGGCGTCGGGCGCGGACACGGCGGCGGCGCGGCGCCGGCGGCTTCCTATTCCATGCAAATTTTATATCAAGTGCATAGAAATAAAGCACAATTTAGGATACACGGAATATCGTAGCTCGGGCGTAGATATGACGCGCCACGACATTCCGTGTATCCTAAATTGCGCTTTATTCCTATGCATTTGATATAAAATTTGCATGGAATAGGAAGCCGCCCGCGCCGTGTCCGCGCCCGAATACCTAACTAATATCAAAGTAAAAAGAATAATGTGCTAATATTTTATATATCATTCGTTTCTAGTATTATTATTGCCATGATATGATTATACAGTCATAAAATATCGCGGGTTGCAACTTGCACTATGATTATGAAAGTGATAGACCCGGCAATAAAAAATACTTTTGTAGTAATAAGTACGGTCTATAATTATTTTGATGAACTTATATCTGTACTTATATCTTATTACCATTGTATACATAGGTATGTATCTGTAATATTCTGTAAGTACCTAGGAACTCTGAAGTGTAAAATTAGGTTGTATAATATACAGGTTGAATTTTTAATCTGGGTGTGGATGGCCAACTTATAAACTAAAAATAATATCGAAACACACGTAAAGGACTTTCGGTTCGATTCCTGCATTTCTATGCAAGAATCGACCCGAAAGTCCTCCGAGAAAATGTTTCGAAATTCTGCAATTTTGCTTTTAATTAGAATCACACCCTTTATTATTGCACAATTCGATGGTATGCAATAATATAAGGTGTGCAATAATATAAGGATTAAATTTCGGGAATTACATATTATGTCAAACTAAAGGAAAAACTTCTAAACGAAGTTTCAATTTATTTTTACTGCATACAAACAAAGCTAGATTGAAAAAAGAAATATTATAATCGCATTATTTGAATGTGGATAGGTAATTGGCCACTCACCATAGGCACAGAATGAGTACCATAGGCTAGTGAATGAAAATTTTAAGTGAAACCAGTATTTTAATGCTAAATTCTACACAATCCCTGATGAGTCAACAACAATAAGCATAAAACTTTGTTAAAAAATAGTAGTAAATACTAAATAGTAATTTGACATAATATGTAATTAATTGACATAATATGATCCTTATTGGTGGCACTATCGAATGGTGCAATAATACAGGGCAACTTTTTTTCAAAATCATAAGGTTCGATTGTGGGCTAGCAGTTTAGTTTTAACTAAAATCGGGCCCAAGAGTCTTTTAGAGATTAATTTAAAGTATTATCAATTAACTAGCTGTGCCCGCGAACTTCATTTCGCCATCAAAAAGCTTTCATTCAAACTTTCTCCTATTTGGGCCCTTTAGGGTTTGACATTTTAAAAATATAGTAGCCTATGTCTTATTCTGATGTATAATCTATATTGTTGTAAAGTATCATTAAAATCCATTCAGTAGTTTTTACGTGAAAGAGTAACAAACATCCATCCATCTATCCATACTTACAAATTTTCGCATTTATAATATTAGTAGGATTATACAAAACCTTAAAATTAACCAGATATTTAACACTATTTTATTTCCAGTGTAAACGAAAAGGAAAATGTACAAAACATAAGTCCACAATTACAGTTATTGTGTATGGACACTATGGACACCATAAACACTGTTATAAGACATGTCCCTACTGAGACCACCCAGACAGGTGATAGTAATGTAAATGAGGTACGCTATTTTTTTTAAAATACTTTATAATAAAGGAAACAATAAATTACAAATATTACTAGCAATCTATTACAGGTTATTGAAGTTCACATATCCTAAACATCAATTTATGAAGTATTGGTTTGCTCCATACTGAGACTACCGAACAACATAGCAGATAGATTGCGTACTTACACTAGTATGTTTTTGTTGCAGTATGAAATAACGTATGACCACGAAGAGACCCAAAACCCACAAAAACGAGGCAGAAGAATTGTCGATATTGATTACTTTGTGAAACAATTACTTGAAATTAGTAGTCATGGACCTTTGGGATGCACTTCGGCAGAGTTAGAATTGCAATGTGAAAAACAAAGCGGGTTGATGTCTACTTTTACGTTTCGTTGTAAAATGTGTAATTTATTGTTTCATATAAATAATGATTGTTGTGATGACAACTACTCAAATCTCAATACGTGTGCTGTAGCTGGTACTGTAGCTATCGGGTGCGGTCAGGCACAGTTAGAAGAATTTTTAGCATGTTTAAATTTACCAAATGTGAACGTCAAAACCTACGATAGACACCATCAAACTATCAGTAAACACTGGGAAAAAGTAGCTCTAGAAGCCATGACTGAAGCAGCAAAAAAAGAAAAAGAAATTGCAATTAGGGAAGGCAGAATGAATAAAGATGGTATACCCATTATTGATGTCAAAGCTGATGGATGTTGGAGCAAGAGGTCATATAAAAAGAATTATTCCGCTCTTTCTGGGGCCGCTGCAATTATAGGCAAGAATACTGGGGAGATATTGTTCCTTGGAATAAAAAACAAATATTGTCAAGTGTGCGCCAGGGCAGAAAAATATGACATTACCAAACAAGACCACATTTGTTTTAAGAACTATGATGGTCCATCAACCGGCATGGAATCCCAAATACTTGTCGAAGGCTTTAAACAATCCATTGCTCAGCATGGCTTAATATACGGGAGGTTGATCTCAGATGGTGACTCTAGCACATATTCCAAAATATTAGAAGCGCGTCCCTATGCAGATGTCACAGTGGAGAAAGTTGAGTGTAGAAATCATCTTTTAAGAAATTTTTGCAATAAATTAGTACAATTGACTACAGATACAAAGTACCCAATAAAATATCGCAAATTAATTACAAAAAAATCAATTTTCTCTATCCGCGCTGTCATTTGCAAGAATATAAAAAGACACAAAGAAAATTCTGATATCCAATTGCTTTTCGAAGACTTGCTGTTGTGTCACCATCATGCCTTTGGTAATCACCTAAAGTGTAAGGCATATTATTGTACGAAAATTGGGACTGAAGATCAAACTAGCATGTCATCACAAGACTTTTTCCTCAGTACATTATGGCAAAAAATTTGTTACTACGTTCATGAATTGGCTGCTCACGCTAGGAGTTTAATTTATGATGTCGATAGCAACGCTGTTGAGAACTTCCACAGTATTGTAGCTAAATTTGTAGGTGGAAAACGTATAAATTTTTCAAAGAAAAATTCATACAACACTAGATGTCTAGCGGCAGCAGTGGCATTTAATAAAAAAAAAACTGTATCGAGACTATATAAGTCACTAAATCAGGGCAAAAGTCCCAAGGGAAAGCTCCTGAAATTAGAATGTCAAAGAATAAAGAAAAATGTATGCAATAAACGATACAAGAAAGTTAAAACTCGGTTATTTACGTCATCTTCGTCAAAAAATAGTGACTATGGCACTGCTTGTACTAAGCCTGATATGGATCCAGACGTAATAAAACAATTAAAGGATCGGTATTTACAAGATCTACAAAAAACTGACCACGAGAGAGATCTAATTGAAAAGAAAACTGTCCTACAAGGAGGAAGCAGCGAGTGGCTTGAACTGCGTAGGTCATTGTTAACGGCTTCGAATTTTGGCCGAGTTATCAAAATGAGACCTGATACAAGTTGCAGTAAAATAGTTAAGGAACTATTATATAAATGCAATCTCGATAACGTCTTATCTATAAAACATGGCCGCGATAAAGAAAAAACCGCCCTTAGCCAGCTGTCTTCAGAACAAGGTATCACTATTAAACCTTGTGGCTTATTTATAGATAAAAATATACCTTATCTTGGGGCAACGCCAGATGGCTTATGTGGTGAAGATATGATTATAGAAATTAAATGTCCCATAACCGCGAATAAATCTGGAGTATCAGAAGCAATCGAAAATAAAAAAATCACATTTTGGAAAAGAGATACGAATGGTATGTTGAAAATTAACCGAACTCATAACTGGTTTTACCAAGTACAGGGTCAGTTGCATATAACGCAGCGCTCAAAATGTTTATTTGCGGTCTGGGCGAATGAAAAAGAAGCCATTAAAACTGAGATCATTTTCAGAGATGATACTTTTTGGAAGGATCATATGGAGGGAAAATTAAAAGAATTTTATATTGACTGTATTTTGCCGGAGCTAATTGACCCACGACATCCGCGCAGTTTACCAATCAGGGATCCACCGCGTATCCAAGAGGCTATACAAAAAAGAAAAGCAACAACTAAACCCAAAAAAACATCTGTGCTTCAAGACGAGAAAAAGAAAAATTCATAAATAATGAATAAATATACATTTTTAAACATAGTCATTTTTTTATTTCTCTACATATGTACATATTACACTTACGTATAAATTCTCGTGTCACAGTGTTTGTGTATCAACTCCTCCGAAGCGGCTCAACCGATTTTTATGAAATAGATCGTAAGGCATATATATAATATTATAATACTAGGTGATCAGAGTATCGCTAACCACAACTTATTTTAATTGTTTTAGGCACTTTCTTTTTGATTTTCTTTTTATTTGGCACCAAAAGTACCTGTATTTCGAAGGTTTCACCCTCCTGCCCCCAATATGGCAGAACTAAGTTTGCCGCGTCAGCTAGTATTACAATATACATCAATCAATCAACAAGCTTTAAGCAATATATTTTGTAGGTTATCGTATATTTTACCTATATAACCAGACTAGTGGTCGCCAAGTGGTCGAAATTCCAGACCATAATTAATTAAAATTTCTAAAAGTTGCGTCTTTCATCTTGGATCTCGAAACCGACGTCATATAATAAATTGGTAATCAACTACCTCGAAAACTTCTACAACCATACCTATACTGATACTAGCTTTTGCACAAGACTTCGTTCCCGTAGAAGTCGAAATTAAATTTTCCACCAGTTTATTGCAATATTTTTCTTTGCTGCGCCGCTCCTATTTGTCATAGCGTGACGTTATGTAGTCTATAGGCTTTCTCAATAAATCTAACACGAAAAGATTTTTGCCAGTCGGACCAATAGTTCCGGAGATTAGCGCGATCAAACAAACAAACTCTTCAGCTTTATATATTAGTATATAGTACTCGCACCCGTCATACAATTTTAATCTCTAAGCAAATGGTGTAGTCGTAATATTATATCGTAAACTCTATAGGTATCAAATATTTTTTCCAAACCAAATAATATTTTTATACGTAATGTAAGTATGTACGTATAAAAATATTAAATTATTTGGTCGAGTCTAATACATTTTCGCTCTTTGATATCAGATAAGCATAAACAAAAAAGCAAATAATAATAACCAAATAATTTTATATTTTATAGGTACATTGTCTTGTCTAATAAGTTAACGCTCTATGAAATTCGATAAGGTACACTAGCGCCACACTCGCATAGTTGTCAAAGTTTATTGAACTTGAGTTATAGTACAACTGAATCTCACCAGATGGCAGAAAACGCCAAATGCTCAAGGTCATTGGCGCATAGGAGGCCCTTAACTGCTATATGTAGTATTTCTATATAAACACCTTGAAGTTGTTTTATGTATCTATAAATGACAATTTTAACCATTATCTTGTTGAGTACCCCATATTACACTTAAACTTTCTTTGCTTTACCCACATATTTCTGTATCTGTATAAAAAATCACAAAACCAATCTATCTTCATAAAAAGTAAAAACCGAAGTCTGTACAAATAGGTAACAATTTATGTGAACAGTGAAACAATTTATTGCAACGCGTCGGTCGAGGCGCGTCAATGTTTGGCTTTACCGGAACGCTTATTCGAAAGACTCCATAGATACGCTATTTCCCTGAACTATTCAAGTTACAATACCTAATAGAGGAAGCTAAAATTACTTTCATTTGGCAAGTAATATGATTGCTTTAGTAAAAAATGTGCTACGATATCTTAAAATAAAAATGCCAAGAAAGACACAAGAGAATTGGTTTCTGTCTAAAGATATGGTCAACATAAGGAACGACGTATATATGGAACCACGACTATGTATGAGCATAGATCTAATACCTTTAAACGAGCTTTGTATGATAACATAACATAACATAAGCTCACGCCTTATATCCCCGAAGGGGTAGGCAGAGGTGTATTACAAACTCATATTTCGCCAGTTATGTTTAGGTCCCAATGTAATAGAGGGCGAGCCTATTGCCATCTACCGGGCACGTTATTAAGCGAGCGATAATTATTATTTTTTAATACACACATAACTTCGAAAAGTCTGAGGTTTGGGCCCGCGGTACCTGGAAATCGAACCCAACACCATTGTCTCGCCAGTCTGTTGCGTACACCACTAGGCCTTGTATATCTATACTAATATAATAAAGCGGAAGAGTTTATTTGTTTGTTTGTTTGTTTGTTTGAATGCGCTAATCTCAGGAACTACCGGTTGGATCTGGAAAATTCTTTTAGAATACGATAGCGCAGTTATTTCGGAAGGCTATAGGCTATATAACATAACACTATGACCCTTTGGGGCCGGACAAAAGGCTTAAAAGGCTAAAAGATAATGTCGGCTAATCTCAGGAACTAGCAGTCGGATTTTAAAAATTGTTATTGCCTATGATAGCCCAAATATTCCGAAAGGCATAGGCTATATAAAATTACGCCACAACTTGTGACGTCGCTGTGACGTCGAGAGGACACCACCTCTCGGCCGCTTGCACCTCCGCCCCCACCGCACCGCGAGCTCCTATAAATATTGAAGCGCTGGCTGCATTCGACCCTTTTTCTGGCGGCTGCGAGACGAGTTAAGTCAACCAACTCTCCTGGACGAACGGGCAGCAGGATTCTCCACATCAACCCACCCCCTCGCCGAATCACGCAACCCTGTGTAAATTTTTATTAATTCCTATTTTTTTTCGCTTGCTAAATGATGTCTAAAATTTTTATTGTAACATTTAACCACGTTTCTCATTTAAACACCCCCTAGTAGGGATATCGTAACAGGGGACACCCTAAAGGTCTTTTTTACGTTACAAACTTTTAGGGGCCAGACAAAAATAATAAAATGGTCAAACGAGAAGGGGAAGGGTTGGGTCAAAGGCAAAAAAAGGCTAAACGAATAGGATACAATCTATTTGGGTGGGTATCGTTTACGAGATTTTCGGGACGCTGATTAATAATATGAAATTTATTTAGTGATCCAAGATGGTGGATGGGAAATCAAAGATGGCGGATGGGAAAAATTTTAAAAATCAATATTGGTATCGTCTCTGTTTGAAATAGAAATATTATTTGTGATAGGTCAAGTCGATTATATCGATTTAGTAACGTTTAGTTTAGTCTATTGAAAATTTCTGACTATGGTCACACTGAACTGTCAACTTCCGCTTGCCTTGAAAAATTAACACGTTATCGTCTCGTTAAATCATCGCCTTTTTGAAAGGAAATGGTTAAACCAGCTTCGCGAATTGTATTGTGAAATCTTATAAATTGCCGCTATTTGATTTACCCGGCAAAAGTTGAGTTGAACATTGACATTTGTAAAACTGTAATTGTGAATCCTGTGAACGTGCATTGTGCCCTCGTGTCAAGACGGAAAGGACATCAAGTTGGAAGGAACAGCTAAGTGGATAATTCATTCAATCTATCGTGGCCACCTTAGTTTTGTTTGTGTTCCAGGCCTGACATCAGTGAAGATACAGGTAATTGTACATTATAATTTGTCATCAACAACGTTAGAGTCGGTAACAAACAAATTAGTAAATAGATTACTATTTTAAGTACTATTAGTTATAACATCAAAGTTTCTGAAGATGCATGTCCGAATCGATGTCTGTTAGGTACATTTTCACGTAAAACTACTTTACTGATTTTGATAAAACATTGCAGCAATATGCCTCATAAATCGGCATAGCACATGGGCTAACTTTTATCGCAATTGCCCACTTGGCTGAAGCCGCGGGCAGAAGCTAACCTGCACATATAAAATTCTGGCGCTACTGACTGACTGATAGACAACGCCCACCCAGAACTATTCGTCCGTATATAGGTCCGTGTGGTGACAGATTAAGAATACGGAATGTTACGGGTTACCACCCCATATAATCCCATGGGTGTCGTAAGAGTCGACAGAGGGAGCATATTATGCAGAGAACAGCACTGTAAAAGAAGGAAAACTTGATACAAACCCTATACCAATTCGTTTGGCCAGCGTGGTTTACTTAGTAGGCCAATTCCTCATTTCAAAGGAGAGGCCTAGTCCAGCAGTGGACTGTTAAAGGCTGATGATGATGATGACTCAGACCTATAGGCCGTAAAAAGCTGAAATTTGTCATGTACGATCCATGGATCATACATGCCAAATTTCAGCATTTTGCGGCCTGTTGTTACATAAATCAGTTTAGTTTGTTTAATAGTTCTATTTTATTCTACATATTGATGAGGTAATTAGGAGTACATGCATTTAAATTATATTATTATAAGAAATTATTCAATTATTGTAAGAAAATTAGATATCTATGTTTTCAAAAAATTGTATTCCCTTAACGATGGTTTTCTTTTTCAGACTAAAATGAGAATACCATTAAATTATCATCTTTCCAACAAAACATTAATCATTTAAATCTTTTTACTAACAAAGACGTTATGCGCGAACAATGAACATCAATCAAAATGAGAACCTCCTTGGTTTTCCGCCATGAAAACACAGTGCTGCTGGATGCTTTTATAAAAAAATGAAATTGCATATTCCAGATTCAAAAATTAGAAAAAAGAAGGCGCCTTATGTATAGGTACTTTAAAAAAGTAACAACTTTATCTTACAAATTACTCCAAGCAATGTGGCTCGGTAAGATTGCGCGGCTAAATTTGCATGTTACGAACGAAAATGTGGAGAGTTTGTCATCGCGAGATGCCACACTTACGATCGTGACCTACATAATTCAGTCGGGTTACTTTGCAAAATCGTCTAATAACATTTTCGTATGTGTTATCAGATCTCTGCTGGTGCTGTTGACTTAATAAAGTGTTTTCATAAAGAAAAGTCAAGTTTATTTCTATGCAAGTCATTTAGATTTGATCTCGCATGGAGTGCTATAAAGTTAATGAGAAATAAGTGCGCAATATTTTAATGGCATGCCGTGCTAGTGTGATATTTCTGAAACAATAATTATTTGCAAAATATAACATAGTTAGACTCATGCCTGTTTCCCGAAAAAAACAATGGCCATGTTATGCTGCTGCTGCTTATTACCTGCCTTATTACAAAAATCTAACAATATAAAAATTTACAAGTTCAAATAAAACTCGCATATCGCAAGTCAGGCCATTTCAGTGCATTTTGCTCCCAACGGCGGAATAAAAACGATCATTTTCACAAAAATATTCAAAATGCAAACGTTTAATTAACCGAATTAGGATTTCAAGCATGCCGTCTATCACGCTTGGACACTCGGCCACATGTGCGCTGTGACACGT